>JABAJZ010007107.1:0-12138 GCA_018857265.1 Termitomyces sp. T32_za158 | reverse complement strand
CACATTGTTTCCCCCTGAGTACCACGAGTTTGCCGATGTATTCTCTGAAGGCAGCGCCAAGTAACTCCCTCCCCACCGCACCTACGATCACAAAATTGACCTTGAAGAAGGGACATCACCCCCTTTTGGCAAAACCTACAACATGTCTGAGGTCGAATTGCGCGCTCTCAAGGACCATCTGGATGAGATGCTTGGCAAAGGATTTATTAGGCCCTTGATCTCCGCCGCTGGAGCCCCGGTACTGTTTGTCAAAAAGAAGGACGGCTCTCTCCGCCTCTGCGTCGACTACCGGGGCCTAAATAAGGTCACAAAGAAGAACCGGTACCTCCTTCTCCTCATCAGAGACCTCGTCGATCGACTTTGGAGCGCCCAAGTCTACACCAAGCTCGACCTCCACTCCGGTTACAACAACGTTTGCATCGCCCTGGGACATGAGTGGAAGACGGCATCCCGGACTCAGTATGGTCTATTCGAGTACCTCATGATGCCTTTTGGTATGACCAATTCCCTGGCCACCTTCCAATACTTCATGAACAACATCTTCCATGATATGAGCAATGTATTCGTGATAGTCTACCTGGACGACATCCTCATATACTCCAACTCCCTCGAGGAACACCGGGACCATGTGCGCCGTGTTCTAGCTCAACTCCGGAAACACCACCTTCACGCCAAGCCCAAAAAGTGTTTGTTCCACACCACCAACGTTGAGTACCTCAGAGTCATAGTATCCCCGGATGGCGTACGCATGGATCCGTCCAAGGTCGATCCTATCCTCAACTGGCCTCGTCCCTGGAATGTCAAGGAAGTTCAGTCGTTCTTAGGCTTTGCCAACTTCTACCGGAGATTCATCGACAACTACTCCAGTATCACAAAGCCCCTGACCCGCCTCACCTGGAAGGAGACCTCGTGGGACTGGGACAGTAAATGCCAAAGCGTCTTCAAACTTCTTGAAAAGGCCTTCACTGTTGCCCCGGTCCTCCGGCACTTCGACCCAGAACTCCCCGTCGTGCTCGAATGCGATGCCTCTGACTACACCATTGCCGGTATACTCTCACAGATGGACCCTGGCAATAACAGCTCTCTACGCCCCATCGCCTTCTACACCCGGTCGATGATCAACGCCAAACTCAACTACGACATCTACAACAAGGAACTCCTCACGATTGTCGAAGCCTTCAAGCAGTGGCGTGCCTACCTCAAAGGAGCCCGGCACCGTATCCAGGTCTACTCGGACCACAATAACCTCCAGTACTTCACCATGACTAAACAACTTAGCTGTCGTCAAGCCTGGTGGTCCAAGATCCTCTCTGAATACGACTTCACCATCCACTACTGCCCGGGACGACTCGGAGCCAAGCCTGATGCCCTCACCTGGAGACCTGACGTCTACCCCAAGAAGACCTTCAAGGCAGAACGCAATGCCTTCAACCATCGAGTGGTGATTCCCCCCAAACACCTCAACACTGTGCTGATCATGAATGAGGAAGGAATCTTGAGTCAGATCCGCCGAGCACCCTGGGACACGTACTTCGAGCAGCACGATCCTCAGCGCGACCACCTCGACGATCCTCCGGACGACTCCTTTACCCTATCCGACAACCAGCTACTACTTCTCCGGGACGGCTGTATTTATGCCCCCGACCACGCTAAGGTTTGCCTTGACATCCTCCAGCAGTATCACGATCACAAGCTCCGGGGCCACCCTGGCATACATAAGACTCTCCAACTCATCTCCCAGACTTACTTCTGGCCCGGCATGAAGAAGGACGTCACTTGCTACGTACGCTCCTGTGAGGCCTGTCTGTGGGCCAAAGTTCCTTGCCACCGACCCTACAGACTCCTGAAGCCTCTTCTGGTAGGACGATGTCCCTAGTCCTCCATTTCCATGGACCACATCGTTGAACTCCCGGAGTCAGAGGGCTTCAACGCTATCCTAGTAGTGGTATGTCGACTGACAAAACAGGCAATCTTCTTGCCCTGCCGCACCACCGACTCAGCCCTGGAGTTCGCCAAACTATTCCTCGAACACGTATTTGCCAAGCACGGACTCCCGGACAATATCGTCTCTGATTGCAGCCCCCTCTTTGTCTCCAAATTCTGGACCTCCCTCTGCAAGGCGCTCAACGTCAAGGTTTGACTCTTGACTGCTTACCACCCAGAGACCGACGGCCAGACCGAACGAGTGAATCAGACCCTTGAGCAGTACCTCCGCCTCTACGTAAACTACCTGCAGAATGACTGGCGCGCAGAGCTACCACTTGCTGAGTTCACTTATAACAATACTCCTCACTCCGCCACCGGAGTCTCACCCTTCTTTGCTAATAAGGGCTATCATCCCCGGCTCACGTTCTCCCTCCAGGACATTCCCTCGCACATCGCCCACGAAGTTGCTCAGGACCTCCGGAGCCTCCACCAGTTCCTTCGCAAAGAAATCGACACTGCCAACAAAGCCTATGCCAAACACGCCAATGCCAAGCAAGAAGACACCCCCAACTGGACTCCCAGTACCCAAGTATGGCTCAACCAGCGCAACTACAAACGCGGCGCCCCTCTCTGAAGCTCGACCACAAGCAATTGGGCCCCTTCAAAATCCTCCAGAAGATCTCAATGCATGCCTACGAGCTCAGCCTACCCCTGGGCATGAAGGCCTCCACCCCGTCTTCCATGTCCGCCTTCTCAATTGTCATGCCCTGGACCCCTTCCCCGGTCGACAACCAGAACGACCACCCCCAGTGGAAATAGAAGATGAATACCACTACGAAGTCAACCACATCCTCAATTCTTGACTAGTACGTGGCCGCCCTCACTACCTGGTACGATGGAAGGGTTATGGCCCAGATATGTGGCAGGAGGCGGCCCGGCAATTGCAAGAAGTCCCTATCAGAGTCCATGTCCAAATCAACCCCCTCCTCCTCAGTCACCCCCCTCCCACCCCTCCTGCAACTCTCTCTGACCACCTTCGGGACCGAACTCCGACTCGAGCGAATCCCGGGCTGCCTGCATCATCTCTTCTGCCAAAGGAGGCATCTGCAACCCGTCCACGAAGGCCTCCATCCACGATCCTGCCTCAACAAAGGTCCGGTGCCAGTGAGCCCCCATGAGCCTCGATAGATGCCCCACGCCCCGCGTCAACCCCGGGGTCACTTCCTGCCCCGTCAACTCCTCCTCCATGTATGAAACACCTGAGAACATGCCGTCAACAAGCAGGCAATGCTCGTGAGCCCAACCTAGGGAAGAAGTCAGCCATGGACAGGGAAAGAGAGAAGCTCACGCACCCAAGACCTCCAGACGCGCCGCCGCGACCTCGCGCAACAACCACTCGTGCCAGCGTACCTCTGACTCGTCTGATTGATGCAAGCCCCGGGCCAACTCCTCGACCTCTTGCTCTGAAGGTGCTGTGAACACCGGGATCCCCACCAGTCGCGCTTCCTGCTCCTGCACAAGGCGAGCCCGGAGTCGCCTGAGCTCCTGGTCCTGCGCCTCCCACCACTTGAATGACGCATCATGGTCACGCACCAAGGTATCCTGGGCCCGGGCCAACTCATCACGCTCCTGCCTTGCCACCCGCACCTCCTCTCACAAACCCTTGACCTCCTCCCGCAACCAGTGCACCTCCGCTTGCAAGATCTCTGAGGGGCCTTGACAAACAGTAATGGAGGGCAGGAGGCACCCTGAACCCGGCGAGAAGATGTTCGACCCCAAAGGGCCACCCTCAAAGACAGGAGGAGGTGGGGACAGACAACGACGCACATGCCGGGGCACCTCCAACTCCAAGACCGCCTTGCGCTTCCCCTTGTCGAGCCGCCGAGAGCAAGGAGTACTCACCGGGGTTGCCATGGCCCCCACCGCCGTAGGACCCCCTCCGGGCACCTCCACCACCGGCGGTCAAACACCTCCCTTCCCTGCCCTGTCCCACACCCAGTCCAGCCCCCAACCTTGCTCCGCTGCCACGCAGCACGACCGCCACAGCCTCACAACCGAACACGCCTCGTGCCTCTCTCGACAAGCCTTGCACACTGCCAAATCACACCGGGAGTCCTCCTGCGGCTCCTCGAATACACAGTCCATGTTGCGCCGCCAGCAATAATGGCACTGCGAGAGTCAGGAGTACCAGACCACAAAAGAATCAGTTCACTTACAGGCCTGTTTGCCTGACACCACGCCAACAAAGGAGGCCCACGCGCTCTCTGCAGGGCCCGCATTATGTCCGCCGAGGAGGCTCGCAAAGCCCTGATACATGATGCCACCAGGACTGCCAGGATCTGCCCTGGGGTGAGGTTCACATGACCCATCAAGCGGGGAGGGGGAGGCGCTGTGCGCCGAGACGAGGAAGACTCAGAGTCGCTGGGAGAAGATGGGGGCAAAGACATGAAGGTTGAAAAAGAAGCCCCAGGCCATGTTCTCTTTTAACCAGGACTCGCAGCTTCTAGACCGTGATCAAAGCTTTGATTCCCATGCAGAAGCAAGGCCGCCGGGGGCTCAGCAGCGCCTCGAGGGTCTCAACGCTAGAGGGGGGGTGATGTCACGACCCATCTCCGGGACACACCATGCACCCCCGGGACACCTCACCCAACCCCCATGCTTTCTCCCGGTTTCCCTGCCAGCTGCCCCGCCTTCTCCAAACGCGCATCCCCTGCCCCACCAACCCTGACCCCTAGGAATCACCGCATCAACCCTGTCTGATCCTACTCCGCCGCAATCACCCGCATTAGCCTTACTTGATCCTGCATCAATCCTACCTGGTCCTACGACGCCATGACCTGCATCATCCGGCGATCACCCCAGCGATCACACCCAGCACCTGGTCCCAACAACCGCTGTCAGACCTTCAACATGACGATTCCAACACAACGCCAGCCTCGACTCAATTAATACGGTTCCAGACGTGCCATACAGTCCCGGGCCTCTGTGCCAATACATCCCGGAGCCCTATACAGTACGTCTATACAGTACTCCGGGACTGATCAGGCTCAGGCTGGGACAAGTCCTACCTTGTAGAGTATTTAAGTCGTAACTAGCCCACTTGTACAGTAGTATTGATATTACAAAAACCTGACACTATCGAATTGCCCACGTTATTCTGCATTACACTGTCCTGAACATCTGCATCGTAACTTGTATTGTCTGCATTGTATCCAGTGAATTTGTGACCTTGAACTCCAGAATCTTTGACTTGAAACCTCGAATTGTTAAGTCCCTTTGACTTTGTCTCACCGAACTCTCTTGCTTTATTTGAACTTCGTCTCTTTTGTCTTGTCTCGACCTCTCTCGCCTCGACTTATCGACTCTCAACCTGCACCGGCCTTGAACCCAGTTATCCGTCTTCACCTTTGACTTCGTTATCATTATCTTTAGTTCGACACTTGCCTACACCCCCGGTTTCGTCTCATTTCCCCGGTTATCGTCCCGGACCTTACAGGATCCCCTTTCACATTGTTTCCCTAGTTCCAGCATTTGTTTCCAAAGTTCCTCCACCATCTAACTCATCATTCGTCCTCGTTAAAACCTTCACCGCATCCCAGGACTCATATACTTTGTCCTGGAATACTTGTTTCACACCGTCGAACCCTTTTGTCACCCCAGACCACCCCAGACCATCCTGGACCACCCCAGAGCACCACTACTTTTCGTCCCGGACTTTGTTCTCTGGCACTAGCATGCGTGTATCTAGCTACATCTAGTCCGCCCTTGTAAGCCCTCGCTTTGGAAGAAGCCCCTGAGGTCAGCGGTACCTGACAGTGTCCACCTCTACTCATTGAACCCTACTCACAACCAAAATTTGGGGCCCAGAATGTGCAGGACTGCTCCATGGATCCTCTGTTAGCCAAGGACTCCGCTCAACTGGCATGTGGATGCCCCCTGCATCTCTCACTACTCCCAAGTACTTCTGGGTGGACTTTCTGAAACCCTGCCCAATGATTGGCACCCTCTTCTGACTGCTAGCACCAGACTCTTTACCCCAGGAGCCTATTACACCCATCTCACACAATTCTCCCATGCTCAATATGTCTTCTTCCCACACTTATGATCTCTGACACCACTACCACCATGCACCACACCTTCACCTTCAGCATGCTAGCAACAGATTGATGTGTACATTCAATGATGGAACAGCGTATTACAGGGACTTTGGATCCACCCCCAAGATTTTGCCCATAGAACTCAAGCTCTCCTTCTTCATACCAAGTAAGACATACCTATGTTTTGTATCAGCTTTTCAAGGCAGGGTCATGGTAGGGCCTTTGTAAAAAGATCAGCAACATTTTCTTTAGACAGGATAGGTTCAACGTGTACATCCTTATGTCTGACAGCTTCACGGATCCAGTGAACCTTGACATTGAGATGCTTGACCTTACTATGCCCACTAGTGTGCTTTGTAAGTGCCACAGCAGTGTTGCTGTTGCAATGGACTATTAAGGGCTGATTGACCTGGATATCTACTTCTGCCAACCAAGAAAACATACATATAGCTTGTTTCCCTGCTTCAAACACACCGACGTACTCAGCTTGACCTGTTGAGGTACTGACTCGATCTTGAGTTTTGGCTTTCCAACTAACCAGCCCACTCGCCATATTAAAGACATATCCTGCTGAGGACTTTTGTGTGTTAGAGTCATCAGTGTATAATGAGTCAGAGTATCCATGTGATTTGATGTCCCCATTCTTTTGGTACATAATTATGAGGTCTTTTGTGGTTTTCAAGTATGCAAGAGTATGTTGTGCAAGGCACCAATGGATTGGATGGAGGTCTTCAGCATATCACGTAAGAACCATGACAGCAAATGCAATATCAGGACATGTTCCATTTGTGATGTGGTTTAACATTCCAACAGCTTTGCAATATAACTTGTCCTGTGTGAAATATGCATCTTTGGCAGGAATTGGCTTTGATTGCAAGTCCCAAAGGTTGATGTTTGCTGGTAATGGTGTATTTTGGCTTGGCATCTTCCATTGCAAAGTTTGACAAGGCCTTCTTGATTAACTGCTTCTGATGGATTGTAATGTTGCGATCCCGCCATAAGGCACACCACAAATGTGCCTGATTTTTGATCACATATATATACATTTATTATTTTCTTAGAACCCTCAGTCATTTGCATACGCAGACTGAGGGTGAGTCTACATACACACAAATATTGCACACTTACTTACAGTACCATAGATCAGACTTACTAAGTCTGTATTTGTCTAGGTACTTAATCAGTTGGTTGCATACGCAGACTGAGGATTAGACTTACTAAGTCTGTATTTGTCTAGGTTTGGATTCCAACATGTAATGCTTCCTGTGTTGTTGTTTGTAATAATTGATATCGCAAGAACCTTATTTGGTTTCTCCATATCTGTGATCTCATATACACTTCCTAGCTCCCTTTTTGTTGCATTTGTCACATTCCTGGACAAAGAACCCACAAGAACATCATTGGTATATGTTGACAAGATGATATGTCCCCTGTCTGGCATCCATTTTATTTGGATGCATGCAGATTGGTGGTGACCTTGCTTCATGAATGTTCCATTTAGCTTGTGAAACCAATTATTTTCACCATGCATTGTTCTGTAAATTGTATAATTCATTTTTAGGACTGTATCGACATTGGGGATTTTATAATGATCTTCAAAACCTTCAGATATTTTGAGATAGTTTTCACCTTGAGGTCTTGCATTGAGGTATGCACCAACAAAGTCAATTAGTCCGAGTTTGAGCCCACATGATGCAACAATAGCTAGGAGAATTCTGACTGATTCATACCTAACTACGGCGGCAAAGAATTCCTCATAATGTTCTCCTAGCTTCTGTGTAAACCATTTTACAACATTTTGAGCTCATCTTCTCAGTAGCACTCCATCCCCATCTACCTTTAAGTCAAATACCCACTTTGTTTTGATGGTGTTAATTCCTACAGGTTGTGGTACTGGTGTAACAACCTCATGTTTGTCCTATTGAGCAATTTCCTTTTCCATAGCAGGTTTCCAAAGATGGTGTCTAGTTGCATTGTTTGCTTCAGCAAATGTTGTCAGGACAAATTGGTTTTGTGGTTCAGGAAGTAGCTCAACAGATAAGGCAGCTGGTGTTTCAGGTGCATTGGTATAGTTGCTTTGTTTGTTGTCATTGCTTTGGGTAGCAATTTCAGACAGATCACCTTTTAAATCAGTTCCTGCAAGGGTTCTTTCATCAATTGAGTTGACTTTTGTAATGCTGGGGGATATACAATACATGGTTGCTATTTCTTCAGAGCAGGAGGTGGCACAATAATTCATGTATTTTTGTTTGTCGGAGTTTTCAATGGTTCAGGTAATTTGATTGTTTCTAGCTCATTAATGATAATTTCATTGATTTGATCACTCGCTGTTGCAGGGGTTGATTTATAAGGTTTGTCGTTTATAGTGTCCACTGAATTATACTCCTCCTCAGCCATGAGAGATCAATGACCAAAACCTTCTATGAAGCAGATGTTGCATGATCAGATGATCCCACCTGTCTTGGGTATTAATACACAATATGTACCTCACCCTTCAATACCAATTAGTCGACCCTTGATGGCACATTCAGCAAGTTTGCCTCCACTGCATTCCTTAGGTATGTGGACATACACAATAGAGCCCCAGACACAAATGTGAGCCACATCCTGTTGTTCACCAGTCCACCTTTCTTCAGGGATAACTCCAGGATAGTGGCGAGACGGGAGGCAATTTTCAACATAATCAGCAAAGTCCCATGCCTAGGCCCACCATTTTACAGGTAGGTTTGCATCTAGAAGTATGGCCCTGACAGCACCTGTGGGTACCCCAATTGATCTTCTGGCAGTACCATTTGATGCAGATGGATATGGCACTGTAGGGTCAAAAATTAACTCTTCCTTGCAAAGATATTCTTTTCAATTATCAGTGCAAATGCAGGTGCATTATCAGTGCAAATGAAGACCATGATGTGGCCTGTAATTTGTTCTGACTCCATCTTGTACATTTTCAGGGCCTGAAGAACTGTTTCTGCAAGTTGGTTCTGAAGAAAGAAGGTTTGTCAGTGTGAGAATCCTCTATCATGGAAGTTCATGGCATATAATGCACCACCAGCGGACTTTACTTGTGCTGGGCCCCATAGATCAATATTAGTTGATCGGAGTACTGTGGTTTCAGGTGTTGGGCTACCATCAAACGGCCGATGCTTCATTTTTGCAACTATGCAGTCCTCACACTGACCGGTTCCATTTCTCCTAGTTGTCAGGTCCCGCTGACCTCGGGAGCTTCTTCCAAAGCAAGGCCTTATGGTAGCAGACTGGATGTAGCTAGACACACTTAACCTAACGCAACGTGACGAGGTCCTGGATGTGGCGAGGAAGGTGCTCCAGGATATTAGGGGGCTTTTGGGTTTGTAGACGGTGGTCCGGGACGTAGCGTGGGTGCTCCGGGACAAACTAAGTGAGTTCCAGGGCGCGAGGAGCATTATCAGAAGGAGTGACAATAGAACGAAGGGTGGATTTATGAGAGGATTTTGCTAGAAATGGAAGGATTCGAGATTAACTGAGGCCGGAGTGGTCCGGGGCGCAAACCGGGAGAGTGAGACAAAAGGACGAGGCAAAACTGTGGAGACAAAGTGAAACCAGAGAGAATGAGGCAAAACTGTTGAGTTGTTGTGAAATGGGAAACGAGGCAAGGCTATTGAGTTGAGGTGAAACCGGAGAGAACGAGGCAAAAACTGTTGAGTGGCAGTGAGACTGGAAAACGAGACAAAACTGTTGAGTCAAAGTGGAATTGGGAAACGAGACAAAACTGTTGAGTCAAAGTGGAACCGGGAAACGAGGCAAAACTATTGAGTAGGAGTGAAACCAGAGATAAGAGAGATTAAATGAGTTGAGATCGGAGCGGAAGATGTAGATGAGACAAAGTTCGGGAGATTCAGATAACCAGGAGTCGACAAGACAGATTCAAGAATAGACGAGACGATTTGGAAGACAAGAATGAGTCGAGGAGACAGTCGTGAAAATAGAGAGAGAACGAGTCAGGAAATCAAGCAGTCATTCAGGCAAAACACAGTCCAAGGTTGTCAATATCAATACTACTGTACATGCTGGCTAGTTACGACTTATATACTCGATGGGGCAGAGCTTGTCCTGGGCTGAGCCTGATCAGTCCCGGAGTACTGTATGTACGTACTGAATAGGGCCCCAGGACACACTGGCAAAGAGTCCCAGGACTGTATGGGAGTCCTGACTCGTGGGGCCTCTACTGAAGCGGGTGGCACATTGGGTTCCTCGTATCAATTGTGTCTGATGGCAGCTGGCGGGTTGCGGTGCCAGGTGTGATTGCTGGAGTGATCGCCTGATGATGCGGGTGATGCAGGTGATTGCGGCGCCGCAGGATCAGGTAGGGTTGATGCAGGTGATCGCAGCGCCGTAGGATTAGACAGGGTTGATGCGGTGATCTCCGGAGGTCAGGGTCGCTGGGGCGGGGGAAGTGTGTGCTCAAGAAGGTGGGGCATCTGGCAGGGAAACCGGGGAAGAGCATAGGGGTTGGACTAGGTGTCCCGGGGATGTGTGGTGTGCTCTGGAGACGGGTCGTGACACCAGTTACTACAAGGCCATCAACGAGCTTCGACACCTCTTCAATGTGCAAAATATTGAAGTGTGAGAAGCATTGTTGCCAAGTTATGCGGTCTGTCGGGCTTTAGAGTGAACAAGCAGTTAGAGTGGCAGGCATGGGTGTTGTGAACAATCCAGAGATTAGGTATATCCCATTCTTTAGTTCACCTGTAAACACTTCGGTTTTGTCATGGAAGAATTGGACTTTGCAATCATCAAAAACTGAATACCATCCAGCAGTGTCAAGTTTGCTGATTAATATTAGGTTTGCTGTCACATTGGGGGCATGGAGGGCATCCCTAAACATTAAGGTATACTCCTTTCCTTTACTGATAACCCTGATAACAATGTTTCCTATTCCAAGGATAGTGAAGTTTGTACCTTCTTTTGATGAGAGGCTGACTAACTTTGCAACAGGCTTATAATCAATGAATACTTCATGATTCTTGAAAAAATGTGTGTTGCATCCAGAGTCAGCAAAGGAGCATGCTGAACCTTGTGTTATATTACCAGCTGCAAGTGCAATGCATTGAAAAACCAAAGCATTATCCTTATAAATTGTACTTGGGATATTGACAAATGAGGCAGATAGGGCAAAGTGACCACCAGCTATTACAGCACCATCTGTAGTTGCAGATGTAAAACTTGCCATTGGGAGTGAAGCAGTATGTTTTCCTCTCCACCACAATGGGTACTGACCCTGCTTTTCACTGCCCTCCTGGAAACAATTGGCTTGGACATCAGTTTTTGTGCAATTTGTGCATTTTTTATCTGAGTTGTTTGGTTTTCTTGACATGCCATTGACCTGAGCTTGCAGGGCATGGATTCTCGCTTTGAGAGCTTTCACAGTGTCAGCAGTTTTTGTTATGTTTGTGCCTTGGCCTGATCTGTTCAAGATGTGTTTGCCATGAGTTATCAAGGTCTGGATAACCCTGATTAGATTGGTTTTGCCATACATTGTGGATACAATCAGGTCCCAGGATTCTGGGAATGAGTCAAGGAGTTTAACAATGAATCAATTGTCCATGATGTCAGCTCCCGCATTGTTTGCTGCTTTGCACATTTTCTGCATTTTTTCGGATATGACCACCTCCAGCTACTTTAGTACCATCAGTATCCTTGCATTCTGTGATTTCCCTCTCCCTCATGTTGCAAAGTCACTGACTTCCAATCCCATACTTGTTCAGAAACATCCATGCTTTGTGTGAAGTTCCATCAGGGTTGATGCCTAATCCTGCAATGTTGGACAGGTTAATCAATATAGAATGAATACAGGGCCATACTCTTGTGGAGTTCATATTCCAGCTCGTTTGGGGTTTGCAAGTGTATGGGAGTTGTTGAGGAGGTAAGGTGGGAGGGTGTCAATTTTTCACTTGGTAATTTGGACTCTCCTGGCACAAGAATTTTATCTTCCCAGTGGTTAAGTAGTACTTGAAGTTTCCCATGAGCAATCATGTTAATTTTCCAACTAGTATAGTTTTTCACTTCAGGAAATGTAGTGTGTTTCCTGAGAAAAAGATGTCAGAAATATGTTTTTCAATTTCTGACACCTTTTTCT
>JABAJZ010007106.1:0-12175 GCA_018857265.1 Termitomyces sp. T32_za158 | reverse complement strand
CTTAGCGCGCATCTGTAGATTATGATGTATCTAGTCTAATCCAATATTTTGGTCTGATTCAGGTACTGCATGAACCAGGCAAGATTGTTCTATCTGTAGCCAACGGCTACAGGCAAAGAGTGTGAACTGGAGAGTAAAGTTTGTTTTTTCAAAAGTTGTGTCTATGTACAGTTTTTATACTAGTCTGAGTCAGATAACAACTGTCCATAAAAATTTATTAGCAAAGTTGCAGCAATTTCATGGCACCTGTCAGTCAGCAAGAGGAAAATTTACTTGAGGGTTCTATACATATAAAAAAGTGGCAGTGGCTGTAATGGAAGCCATTGCTTCTTTCTGACAGAGAAAATGACCATCAGCCCTGCATGTACTAACCAATTCCATGTTAATTGTGATGTGCCACAGGTGCCTGAGGTGGCTGATGCATATCTGGGCAGGTTCTAAGTCTCATGCTGTCATATAGCATGGCAGGTGATCTGCCACCTCACAGTTGCATGCTTGTATGTCGTCCAATTGCTGAATAATGGCTGGATACAATGTGGTGAGCAGACCAAGGCTCATCATTATTACCATTATTACTACGCAGAAATCAAGGAGACTGGGAACACTATTGCACATCTATGTTAACCCTTTTTAAACCTCAGCAGACAGGTTGTAATCTGAAACTAAATGCTGAAATGTGGGATTTAACATTTTCTAGTACAAAATTTGAACAGCATTATCTCTCTATTATAAAGAACATGAACATCAGATATGAATGTTTCGATGCAGCAGATGACTTTTACTCGCAATTGAAAGCTGGTAATATTGGTCTATCTGATTCAATGCCAACAGAGGACAAAATCAACAATATGTGACAACTGGATGAGATAGGTAATTATGAGGACTTGATAGAGGCAGATGTTGATATTGACAATGTGAGCACTACATTTCTAGGTCTAATAGAAGTGAAATGACAATGTACCATTTGGTGGAATGAATATGATATTTGCTGGAGATTTTGCACAGCTCCTGACTGTTGCTGGTCACAAGGGCAAGCTCTATATAGCAGGACTGTAGGAGCATTGACAGTCAGCCTAAAATAACAAGAGTCAGCTATTAGTAAAGCAATTTGGTATCAAGTGACTACTGTTGTAATACTGAGACAGAATATGAGACAAAAAAATCAGTCAGCAGATGATGCCTTGCTGTGCACTGCATTAGAGAATATGAGATACAGAGCATGCACTGAACCTGATATCACATTCTTGAAGAGCAGATCTCTTGCTACATCTACCACCTGCCCTTTCCTAACCAATAAAGAGTTCTGTAATGTATCAATCATAACAGCATAGAATGTGAACAAAGATGCTATCAACTTTATAGGCAGTGAATGATTTGCTACTGAAAGTGGTCAGACTCTTGAACATTTCTAAAGTGACAATACACCATCTTCAAAAGGGGACAACAGCGGTAAAGTTATGTCATCAAAGTATGCACAGACCAAGGTTGTCAAAAAATTCCTCCACATGCTTCAACCTGCTATTTGAGACAGGGTTGATGCAGTGATTGCCAGGAGTCAGGGTTGTTGGGGTGGGGGATGTGTGTGCTCAAGAAGGTGGGGCAGCTGGCAGGGAAACTGGGTGAAAGCATGGGGGTTGGATGAGGTGTCTCAGGGTTGTAGGGTGTGCTTCGGAGATGGGTCGTGACAGCAGGTGTCGGGATCATTGTATCAAGAAGTCTGACACTGGTTGTTGGGTCTAGGTGCTGGGTGATTGCCATAGTGATTGCTGGATGATGCATGTGGTTGCAGCACCGCAGGATCAGGTAGGGTTGATGCAGGTGATTGCAGCAGGGTAGGATCAGACAGGGTTGATGCAGTGATTGCCAGAAGTCAGGATTGGTGGGGCAGAGGATCTGTGCACTTGAGAAGGTGGAGCTGCTGGCAGAGATGCCAGGAGAAGATGTGGGGGTTAGATGAGGTGTCCCAGGGTTGTGTGGTGTGCTCTGGAGATGAGTCGTGACAAAAAGAGTTGAAGCTGCACTGAGAGCTTCTCAGCGTGATGGCTTCTTGTTGATTGCTTTTCCATCATCATCACCTTCATTCTTCTCTCTGTCCTGTTCAGTCTCGTGACGGTCAACAACTGCTTGATAAATATCCTTCTTGATTTTGTTCTTAGTTCTATTGTTATATATTTTATCCTCATTAAGAAGATCAAGCAATTCACTGATAGACATACAATTACCATGTTGAAGGACTATGAGGCTTTCAAGATGGGACAAAGCCTTTTCAACTTCAACATCAGCTGTGTTTGAGTTAATCAATTTGGTAGACTAGGTAGTGCTGAGAAGAGATAAAATTGGGACCGATGGAGTCCCTGTAAGGGCAACCTTTGGAGGCTGTGGCTCAATCACACAGCTGGCAAAGGGAAATCCAAAGTTCTAATTTCAGTCCTTCTCTAAGGAGCCTCTGCCTTAAACAAATGAGAGGCCCAGAGGACCGATGTTTTGAGGAAATCAAACTCAGACTCAAGTTTCAGACTCAGTCACACAAGATACCAAGCTCAGCTTAAAACTTGAAATTCAGCTTTGAACTTTCACTTCAAACCCAGCTAATTTGTAAGCACTCATGACTAATCCCATCAATTCCCAGGCATCACTCCATTCTATATAGATCTGATCCTACCAAGCTGCAGTCAGCCATATCACCTGGCAATCACTCCTGACACCCAGGCCACCATCTGATATCAGATCAGTTGACATATCGATCTCGATGCATCACCAACCTTGATTGGAGCCATATGATCCAAGATCTGCTATACAATTCCAGGACTCTTTGCCAATACAGCCTGTAGTCCTATACAGTACGTCCATACAGTACACCAAGACTGATCAGGCTCAGCCCAGGACAAGCCCTCCCCTGTCGAGTACTTAAGTTGTAGCCAGTCAACCATGTATACTATTCTTGATATTACCAACTATTGAACACCATTACTAGAGTTACCAGCAACTGTCCAGAACTATTGAACTGCCTTTATCGTCTACATTGAACCCAGTGAACCTTGAACCTATAGAATCCTCTGATTTGAACCCTCAATTTGTTATGTCCGCCTCTGAATCTGTTTTGTCAAACTCTACTGCTTAATTTGAACTTTGTCTTACTTTGTGTCCTTTTGTGAACTTTTGACTAATCTTGCCTCAACTTCTTGACTTTTGACTAGAACTCGTCTTGTCTCCATCTACTGATTCCGACCTCGACTTTGTTGTCCTTTCTGTTTTGCCCAGCACTCACCTTCACCCTGATTTCGCCTTGTTTCCCTGGTTCACATCCTGGACCACCCCAGGTCCAGCTTTTCCTGTGTTTCCTTCAGTTCCAGCAATTGTCTCCAAAGTCCACCCACTGCTACTTCATTACTTGCCCTGAAACGCACTCCATTGTATCCTAAGACTCATCTATTTTGTTCCAAACTACTTTTTCCACACCCTTGACTACCCCAGACTATTCCAGACCACTTCCTCAACCTCGCCCCAGACTTCATCTCCTTGCACCAAATCATGTGTATCTAGCTACATCTCGTCTGCCATCGTAAGGTCCTGCTTTGGAAGAAGTCTCCGTAGTCAGTGGAACCTGACAGCAATGTCCAATCTATCCAAGTAGACACAGTCCCCAAGCTTGTATGTAGGTGTCAGAAGTTGTCTGCAGTTGTAGTACTGGGCCATATCGTCCTTTGCCTTGATTAGAGTAGCCTTGGCATTCTTCTGAGCTTTGTGCATCCGGTCCACAAACTCATTAACAGACTGGTTCTCTGATCGGCGTCCTGGGGGTTTGAATCTCATCCAGGAGTAATGTCCGGTGTTCAGGAGGAATGGGGAAACCTTAGTGGCAGAGTGAACGTGGTTATTGTACTGGAACTCTGCCTCCAGAAGGAGCTCATCCCAGTCATTCTGCCGCTTGTTGCAGAATAGACAGAGATACTGCTCAAGCTCCTGGTTGACCTGTTCTGTCTGGCTGTTGGATTGGGAGTGGTATGCAGTGGAGATGTGAAGCTTGATGTAGAGCAGATGGTAAAGCTTGTGGATGAACTCCGCTACAAACTGCGGACCCCAGTTGGAGATGTAGGCATCAGAGAGACTATGGAGCTTCCATATGTTTTTCTGATAGAGATTGGCAGCACCCATGGCGGAGCAGGTGGTGTGGGTAGGAATGAAATGAGCATGCTTACCACACAAGTCCACAACCACTATGATAGCATCATAGCTATAGAAGTCTGGCAGTTCTACAATGAAGTCAATGGAGGCCATGCTCCATTGTACTGCAGGTACTGGGAGAGGGTGCAGTTGTCCCACCAAAAGGTGACATTGGGGTTTTGTCTGGAGGCACAGGTTGTAGGTGCTGGTGTAGGAACTGATGTACCGCAACATCTGCCTAGGATGGCCAGCAATCCAGGCATTGTGGTGCTGCTCATAATACATTTCCAGAGCTTGGAGTTATTTGAAATGTAGATGCGGCCATGGAAGATGAGGAGGCCATCCTGTAGGCCCCATTTGTCGGTGTGTACCAACCTAGTCAAAGTTGGCAAGATATAGGGACCACTGAGCCTAGTGATCTAGTGGTGGTTGAGCTTCTTGGCCTTCCAGAAGTACTCCAGGTTCTTGTAGTTCATTCAGACTTCAAACTTGTGCCACACGCCTTCCAAGAAGTGGCACCACTCCTTCAGAGACTGGATGATAGCCAGCATCTCCTTGTTGCAGATCTTGTAATTTTGTTTCATGGCATTGAGGCTTTTAGAGTAGAAGGCCACAGGGTGCCACTTCTCATCCTCCAGGGATTGTTGGGATAGGACCATGCCAGTCACAAAGCTAGAGCTGTTGGCCTCAACGCAGAAGGGATAGTTGTCATTAGAGAATATGAGGACAGGTTTGAAGGTGACAGTGGACTTGGGGGTGTCGAAGGCCCCTTGCTCAGCATCTCCCCAGGTCTATCTCACATCCTTTCTGGTGAGGTTGAACAGTGGCTGCACATGGTGGGAGAAGTCCTGGATGAACCACCAGTAGAAGTTGGTGAACCCCAGAAAGGCCTGTACTTCCTTCTTATTCTAGGGCTCCGGCCACTGAGTAACACCAGCCACCTTCACAGGGTTCATCTCTACCATTCCATGCAAAATAATCAGCCCAAGATATTTGATGCGGGTCTGCTCAAACTCACACTTCTCCAGCTTGAGATAGAGCTGATACAGGTGGAGGCAGTCCAAGACAACTTGGGTGGTGCAATGATGCTCCTCTAAGGTCTTAGTGTATATGAGGATGCCATTTAGGTATACACACATCATGCTATTAGTGATCAGATCCTGGAAGATGTTGTTCATCATTGTCTGGAAGGTGGCCAGACTGTTTGCAAGCCCAAAGAACATTATCAGAGGCTCAAACAGTCTACGGTTGGTCCAAAATGCTCTCTTCTACTCATCTGGATGCGTACATTGTTGTAGCCCCACTGGACATCCAACTTTGTGAAGTAATGCGCACCTCGGAGGTTGTTGATGAGTTTGTTGATGAGTGGGAGTGGGTAGCGGTTCTTGACAGTCATTGTGTTGAGCACATGGTAGTCTTGAACCAACTGGAGGGAATCATCCTTCTTCTTGATAAAAAACACTAGAAAGGCCATTAGAGACTTTGAGGAGTAGATACGTTTGAACTCAAGGTTCTCCAGCATCTTGCTCTTTTGGCATGAGCAGGTAGACCTTACAATTAGTGGGCTTCGCATCAGGCATCAGCTCAATGGCGTGGTCCCACTGCTTGTGCTCCAGGAGGGAGTCAAACAAGGCCTTGGAGAAGACGTCCTCAAAGTTGTGCAAGTGGTTGGGAACCATGTCTCAAAAGGCCCAGAGCTGGGCATTTGTCACAAAGGCCTGGACCAGCTGTTGGGAAGTGGTCTGACTGGCCCGGATCTCCTCTAGAGAGAGCAGCATCTATAAAGTAGTTGCATAGATGCAGTCTCCTACCTTGATGGCATTGTCTGGCTGCTCTAAGTTCCAGGTAAGTCAAAACTCCCCCTGACATCCCTCTTCCTGGCTAGAGTTTCCTCTGCCATGCCTGTTGTTCTCATAGAAGGCTTCTCTGGAAAGGAATGCTAGAGGCAGGGGGTCCAGCAGGTTGAGGTCCATGAAGAAAAGGTGTTCTACTTGACATGTCTGAATAGCTGCATGTTCCTGCATAGCGGCGCACCACTCCTTTTTTGATTCCTTTGTGCAAGTAGTACAGCGCCAGAGGCATTGGCTCATCCTCACCTCCCTCTTGGTCTAGTTGATCTCCAGGTTGTGCTCCCAGAGCCAGGTGAAGCCAAGGATCATGTTCTGCTTCCCTAGGCTAGTGACCACGAAGGTGGCTTGCTCCGCATGGAATTAGTAATGGAGGACAAGGTCCACTACTGAGCAGATTGAGCCTGCCTTGTTTGGGGTACCATTGATGTTGTACACTGGGATCTGGGAGAGGAGCAGTTGGGTGGTGAGTTGATGACACTCTACATAGCCAGCATCTAGGAAGAGTCCAGTTGCTCCTGAGTTTAGGAGGGCGACAACGCTCTGGACTTGCTAGGTGTCCGTCATCTCCACTTTGACATTGAGTCGAAGCAAGTTGGCAGATGGGGTAGAGGCTACCACATAGCAACGGAGGAGGCAACGCTCCCAGGCAGAGAGTTGGGCCTCTTCAGGGCAGGGGCTTTGAGTATGTCAGAAGTGGGGCTTACAGTGGCTGATGCAGAAGAAGCAACAACTGTATTTGTCTTTTCTACTGACAAACAATCGAATCAATTGGCACTAGGCAGCAGGGGTGTACTGTTCACCCACTGCTTCTCTAAAAACCCTCTGCCGACATCTCCGCCATAGCTGAGTGACTAGGCGCTCCCTCCTCCAGGTTGTCTGGGATGGCAGCATTGGGCGAGAGGACCCTGGTGCAGTCATGGGCTGCTAGAAGCTGTAAGAGGAGCTCTTCCTGCTTCTTAGGGGTGAGGTAATAGACCTCAAGCCCAAGGAGCATCTTCAGACAAAGTGACCTGGAGCACTGTAGCATTGGCACAGGAGCAGGAGAGCGGCCCATTGGCGGGATGCGTTGACATCCATGGATACTTCCAGAGGTAGTGCGGGGTACATGGAGTGTGTCAGAGGTAGAGGAGCAGGGGTAGAGAACATCCTGATGCGAGGAAGGGGGGCTAAAGATTGAGCCTGAGGTGCAGGGGCGGCAGTCCAACAAAGGTTGTGCTTGAGCTCCATGAGCTGCCACTGGTCTTGTGCCACCCAATACCACAATGCAATCTGACTGTCTGAGGAGTGTCCTTCTGCAAGATTGTCCATGCACTCCATGAGAACTGGGTGCAGGCCCTCTCAAAACATGAGGCAGAGCTGGAGTCTGCCAAGGTAGTTGGCCTGCTTAACCAAAGCCCTGAACAAGTCAATATACTCATCCAAAGACTGCTTACCCTGTCCGTACTGGTCCTTGTCATAGAGAATCAGTGCCGCGGTCTTGGCTAAATTCTGGGGGAAGAACTCGTCTCAGAACTCCTGCTCAAACTTGGCCTAGTCTACAAAACCTGCAATGCCATCAGGGCATCAGAAAACTCACATTGCATAGATAGCTATTCATCTGGACTTTATGTAGGATAGGACCCATGCACTCTTCAGCTTGTCGGAGAGGAAGTTGTCACCACAGAGCTGGATGTAGGTGACACAGGACTGGAGGAAGTGCTCCCCAGATGCACAGTTACCATCATATGCATCTAGGAGCACAGGGCAAGGAATTTTGGCACGTCCCTGCACTAGGGAAGCTGGCTTTGCAGTGGAGAAGCATGGAGCTATTGTTGGAAAAGGAGAAGATGCAGCAGCAGCTGCAGAGAGGCACTTAAGAAGTGCTTAGAGAGAGTTGAAGATGGTTTTGGTGGTTTGATGGAGGATAGAGAGTTCAGAAGTGTGAAGAGATAAAGAGGTCTGGGTGAGTTGCATCTGTGCCTTTAGTTGGAGCAAGTAACTCTAGGCATTGTCCTGCAGAGCTGGGACATCCAAGAGAGGATCTGGAGGAGCAAGCTGAGACATAGAGACAGAAGGGCTGAAGCCTGGGTGAGGAGGTGACAAATAGGAGTCTAAAAGATTAGGCAAGCTATAGGGGACCTCCAAATCAGAGTTAGGAAACTTGTTCTGCTGTAAAGGCAACCTTTGGATGTTGTAGCTCAATCACACAGCTAGCAAAGGAGAATCCAAAGTATGGAATATAAGTCTACTCACCTGGCAAAGAGGAAACCAAAGAGAACAAATCTAAGGTCCCTCAAAGCTAAGAATCCAAAAATTTTACAGTGAGTCATATGAGGTATGATGTAAGTGGCAAGCATTTGTGATCACATGATCATGTGACCCAAGCTTTGAGATTGCTTGATGTTGATTAAGCCACATGACCTGTGACTTAACTGTTGAAACTGCAAAAATAAGAAAAGAAAAGGAAAAATAAGAGAAGAAGGGTGGTCCTCTAACAGTACCAATAGGCTCATTGGAAAATGAGTTGAAAAGTTCATTGGGCAGAATACCAGACTTTTTCCAACACTTTTGAATAGTTGTTGTGTCGACCTCTTTCCATGCTGTATCAGCCATGTGTAAGGCTTTAAAAATATTGAAATTGTAAATGAGAGCAGGGAGAATGTTGCAATCATAGCGATCAATGGCACGGTTGATAAAGCATGCTTGGTAATGAGCCTTAAAGCAACAAATGATGCTAGCATCAGCTGGCTGAACATGAGCTGTGAAATCTGGGCAAAAGTTTTCAACGTGGATATTTGTAAGGTCATCAGGTGGAGTGTGTGTGCTAAAATTGCCCTGCAACAGGAGAATATAATACTTTTCATGCCACAACTTTGCATCTCAATCATGTATTCATTCTTGATATAGTATTGTTGTCATCTAAGCTTTTGCATTGCTTCTTCAGTAAAATCCAAGTTGTGCTCCAGTTTTTCATTGAAAGGCTTGTAGACATTCAGCTTTCCCAATAATCAGAGGTGGAAGTTTTTTAGTTTCAGAGGCATTCATTGTGAATGCAAAAGTTAATTGCTTCTTGTCTCTTTTCACACCAGACATTTGTTTTGTCATAAGGCCATAGTCAGGTAGCATTCTGTATTAAATGTGAGTAGGAACACCTCACAAAAGAATATCACTGAGCACTTATGCCCAGAAGAGTCCAGTCTCATCCATATTAAAAATATCTTTTAGTCAGTACTTTTATTTGGCAATTAACTCTTGAACACATTCACATTCATGTTTGATCTTGAGGATTTGCAGAAGCAGCTTCTCCATGGTATCTGAAGTTTCTTAGGCCGCAATATTCCTTAAAACAATTCAGCCAACTTCCACTGCAGGTAATTCTTTTGTTAGTTGGTATACCCACAAGATCTGTAAAGTGGTCCCATTTCTTTTGGAGGACATCTTTACAAAGCTCAATTCTATCTGACATTGCCTTAAAAACCCACAATTCAAGCATCTTGTTGATTTCTGGATGCTCTGTCAACTTTTCCTGCTTTGCATTTCCAGGCTGTCTCTTTGCTAATGCTTCAACATATTGCTTTTAATACTTCTCCTCATTTTTGAGCCAGTCTGATATTAACAGTTGCTTCAGGCAGAGATTAGGATATGTTTTATTCTAATGCTCTGCTATTTTGCTTTGACTCGCTTTATTTGCATGAAACAATCAAGAATCTTGATCCTCTGCTTGAGAGTTGCATTCTCCTTTTTCATAAAGACAGGAGCTTTCTTCTTCTTCTCTCCAACTTGTTTAACATTGTGATTTTCAGGTCCTGTTAACTTTCAATGAAAAAACTTTAATATTTAAATAACAATTTTCTTACGATGTTTTTTCTTAATGCCAACAGCTGATTTCATACCTCTTTCGAGCTCTGTAAGCCTCTCTATCACAGTCTTCTGATGGGTATTCAACTGAGCCAGCGCATGCTTATAATCTGAAGCTTTATTAAGATATTCAATGATTTCTTCTTCATCAACCAAGTTTGCATTATTGTTGAGCCAGGTTTTATCAACATTTGAAATCTTTTCCTTCCTCAAAAGTTGTGAAATAATGTGTTGTTTACAAGTTTCTGTTTCTAAGATTTTAAGTCAAGAGATGCCTGTCTTAAGAACTTCAAGAGGACTTTTGGTCATTTTAGCAGAAGATAGGTCAGAAAATTTTTCATATAATTAATTTACTCAAAGAATCTATCTATTTTAGAAAAAGTATGGGTTCTATGAGTTATGGAATATAGAAGATTTGCCAAATTTCTCTGCAAACAAAGTTGGTGGACATCCTAAATCCATGGGTTTTAAGGGGTTATGAGTTATGAGAGATATGGGTTATGAGGAATTTGACTGTAAAAAGGCCTTGAAAAGCTCTCGCCAACTCTTGTCTGCAAAATAGCGGATTTAATGGTCAAATTTAGTCAAATCTAAGTCCCAACTTTGTGGATTTGAGGCCTCTGGAAATTGATTTTAGTCCATATTATTGCAGATTTGAAATCCAGCCAGGCAAAATTTTTGAAAATTTAACCAATAATTTTAAGCATTTTGGGCATTATAATGACTATTTGAGCCCTTTCATTGAGGTCTTTGACAGTCTTAAACATAAATTTACGTATTGAGTGCATACAGATGTGATAGTTCAGAAAAAATTGTATTGACAATAAAATAAAATAAAATAAAATTTCCTTTTTTGAATATATATTGTTTGTTATTGCAGATTTGAGGCTCTGAAGATAGCAGATTTGAGGCAAAATCTTGGGAAATTTTTGGACAAGAGTTGGCAGAAGCTTTCCGGGGCCTCTGTAGAAATAGATTTCATTTCATTTCAGATCATTCTCATGCCTCACATAATCCAAAATTGTAATCTGATTCTAGATTCCTGCTAGTTTAGTAGTGGGTTTTTGGCATAGGTTGCCTGTTGCCAAGTTTTTTTTTTCTCTCATTTTTTGCCTGTTATTACCTGTTCCAGATTCCGACAACAATGCGCAGCTTTTTGCCAAGCTCTTTTTTTTTCTCTTTGGATTCGATCTGTCCACTGTGTGTCGTTCCCTCTTTTGTTTTTCCTACATTTGAACTGCAATTCACTTATTATGTACTCTTTTTTTTTTCTTCTACATATATAATTCATTGGCTATATGCTAAAATTTGTATGTTTCCTGTTATCTCAGGCAGTTATTTGCACATTCTAAACATCTCAAGTGTGTTTTTTTCCACTCGTCCTAGTTTTTGTCGCTGTGTCCTTTCACGTGTTATAATTGGTCTGTTCCACTTTTTGTCTTTCTTTTTGGTTCTATTGTCTCACTTTTGTCTCTTATGAGTTATAGTGTTAGCGCTATATTTGTTACACTCCATTTTCATATGTCGTTGTGCATTTATCTATATGTCCTTGTTTCCCTTTCTGTCACGACCCGTCTCCGGAGCACACCACACATCCCCGGGGCACCCAGTCCAACCCCTACGCTTCCCCCCGGTTTCCCCGCCAGCTGCCCTGCCTTCTCGAGCGCACACTTCCCCCGCCCCAACGACCCTGACCCCTGGGGATCACCGCATCAACCCTGTCTGATCCTATGGTGCCGCGATCACCCGCATCAACCCTATCTGATCCTGCGGCGCCGCAACCACCTGCATCACCTGCATCACCCGCATCACCAGGCAATCACTCCGGCGATCACACCCGGCACCACGACCCGCCAGCCGCCATCAGACACAATTGATACGAGAAACCCAACGCGCCGCCCACTTCAGTAGAAGCCCCACAAGTCAGGACTCCCATACAGTCCTGGGACTCTTCGCCAGTAGACCCCGGGACCCTATTCAGTACGTACATACAGTACCCCAGGGATTGATCAGACTCGGCCCGGGACAGGCCCTGCCTCATTGGATATATAAAGCGTAACTAGTCAGCATGTACGGTAGTATTGATATTGACAACCTTGGACTGTGTTTTGCCTGAATGACTGCTTGATTTCCTGACTCGTTCTCTCTTTATTTTCACGACTGTCTCCTCGACTTATTCTCGTCTTCCGAATCGCCTCGTCTCTTCTCGAATCTGTCTTGTCGACTCCCGGTTGTCTGAATCTCCCAAATCTCGTCTCATCTACACCTTCCGTTCCGATCTCGACTCTTTTGATCTCTCTTATCTCCGGTTTCCCTACCACTCA
>JABAJZ010007104.1:0-12224 GCA_018857265.1 Termitomyces sp. T32_za158 | reverse complement strand
AAAGAAAGAAAGAATATTGGCCGTTGGCCGTGACGGTGGCCATTTGTTGGCCACCCCTGACATTCGAGGTTATCGGCGATTCCAACACTCCTCCTCAACGGGAACCTCGTAGTGTCCTCGTAGTGTCTCCTCCTCGCATGGAGTCGTGTCATTCGAGCCCGAGTAGGGTGTGTAATTTGGTGAAACGGGGGGTCGGGAGGGCCTTTGTGAATAAATCGGCGACGTTATATTTCGTATTGACATAGCAAATAGAAATCTTGTTCGATTGAGCGCGCTCTCTGAGGAAGTGGTACTTGATGTCGACGTGTTTTACTCTGGAATGCAGGGTTGGGTCTTCGGAGAGTTTGATGGCGGCGTTGTTATTGCATAGGATTGGGGTGGGTTTTTCTGTGATGTCGTGGCCAATACCTGTGAGTAGGGCACGTAGCCATATGCATTCCTGGGCGCTTTCATAAGCAGCCATATACTCGGCTTCACATGATGAGGCGGCTACTGTCTTTTGTTTCCGGGCTGCCCATGATATGACGCCACTTCCCAAGCTCCAAGCATATCCGCCTATACTCCGTCTGGTGTCGAGACAGTTCGCCCAGTCTGAGTCTGTGAAACCTATCAGGTTTACAGGTTTCTTGTCGCCCCCTAAAGTTAGTCTAAGATCGCGAGTTCCTTTTAAGTACCGTACAAGTCGTAGCGCCGCGTTCCAGTGGACTGTGGTGTAAGAGTCGACATATTGCGTTAGTTGCTGTACCGCGTAAGCAATGTCTGGTCTGGTTGAGATTGCGACGTAGAGGAGACAGCCAACGAGCTGGCGGTATGGCGTTCGATTTATCGTGGCTTGTTCATCCTTGCTTAGTGTGGATCTGTCGATTTTTCGTAGTTTGAGGCCTGGGTCCATTGGGAGAGATATTGGGGTTGCATCTTTTTGACCAAACTGTAATATGATTTTGTCAATGAGGGCCTTCTGGGATAGGTGGACAGACAATGTTTCTGGACTCCATTCTACCGCTATGCCTACTACAAATTTCGGAAGGCCTAAGTCGGATATGGTCCACACCTTGCGCATCTGATCCTTGAATCGTTCGTTCTCTTCTTTGCTGCTGGCTATAGACAAGAAGTCGTCAACGTGTACGGCTGCAATTGTGGTCCCGGAGTCTGATTTGCGGTGGTAAATGCACGATTCACAAGGTAAGCGGGTGAATCCCCATGACACCATATTGTCGTTGAGCGTGTGATTCCAGATGCGTCCAGCTTGTTTCATACCGTATAGTCCTCTCACTAATCGACATACCCAGTCCTTCTTCCCTGGCTCTTTGAAGTTTTCGGGCTGCTCCATGTATTGGACTTCGTCGTCAGGCAGTAGGCCGTAAAGGAAGGCTGTCTTGACGTCAATCTGTGTGGCATTCCAACCTTTCGCGGCTGCCAGATGCAGTAGGATACGCCATGACTCCATGCGTGCTGTGGGTGAAGTAGATTTTGTGTAATCCTGACCATATACTTGTTCGTACCCCTTGAATACAAGGCGCACCTTAAATCTGACGGCTCTCCCATGTTCGTCTCGCTTGATCTTGAATATTGGGCATCCTTTCCTGACTTTCTGTCCTGCCGGTACGTCTGTTCTGGGCACCAGTTCCCAGACCCCCATCTCTCTTAGTGACTTCAATTCTTCCCGGTACGCTTCTTCCCAGTGTTTGGCATCAGCTGAAAGTTGTGCTTCTTTCCAGGTGCGGGGTTCATCCTCAAGACCAATATGCATCGGGTTATCAAGTGACTCTACGGTAAGCAGGAGTTGTTCGATCTCATCGAGCGTTGTGACGTTGGCGAGGTCAGGTTCGGGTGGGTTGTTGTTTGGCATGACGTTCTGTGGAAGTACATCTTCTTCTACGTCCTGTTGTGCCCGCTTTTCTGCCCTTGCTATTCGGATACGTTCACCTGTGTCACGCAATTCTTGGACTGCTCGTTCGAGGCGAGTTGGATCTTGATTATCGGGGTTTGCTTTGGCGGTTGGAATTCGAACGCGGTTGGATCGTCGAAGTTCTTGATGGTTCTCAGCTATTGGTTCTTCCCTGTGTGCTTCGGGGAGATTTAGTGGTGCAGGGAGTGGAGCGTTATGTTGATCTTCGTCATCATCTGTGGCAAACGGATGATCCGCGGCTGATTCATTGATCTGGTCGATGGAGGTAAGTTCTTCTGATTGCTCAGTTTCCTTGTCCGCTGGCAGGGTTGATATAGGGTGACCGTCGTGCCGTTCGAGAAACCTGACGTGGTACGAGTCATAGATCTTTTGCGTTCTTGGGTCGTAACAGCGGTATGTTTTCGAGTTTCGACCATATCCAATGAGAGTACATTCAATGGCTCGATTGTTGATCTTTGGATTGTGTTGGTTCAGGATGAGTACGAAGGCTTTGCAGCCTATTTCGCGCATGTAGGAGTAGTCAGGAGCTCGGTTGTACCATGCTTCATACGGTGTCTTTCCGTTCAAGGACTTTGTAGGCGTCTTTATGTGAAGGTGCGCAGCTGTTATGTAGAACTCGTCCCAGAGGTTATTCGGGCATTTTGCAGCTAATCTCATGGTTCTAGCCTTTTCTTGCAAGGTTCTGTGCATCCTTTCGACACGACCCATGTGTTGTGAAGTGTATGGCGCTCCGAACTCCTGTTTCGTACCCGTGGATGATAGCCAAGTTTCCATTTTGTTGCTGTCAAGCTCCCCATCATGACCAGTTTGATATGTGCCGACCTTGTTCCCGGTCTCTACTTCCCTTGCTTTCTGCCAAGCTTGTAAGGCCGCGAAGGCATTGCTCTTGGCTTTCAGGGGGATTGACCAAGCCATATTCGAGAAATCGTGAACTAAGTCCATGACATATTTATTGCCAGTACGTGATTGTACACTCATTGGCCTTGCCAGATCTATCCAGATTACTTGTAGCCTTTCCGCTGCCCTACGCCCTTCCTCTCTTACTTTGGGTACCGGTGTGCGCGTCTGCTTTCCAAGGATGCAGAGGTCACATTTCGGTTGAGCAAGTAGGGAAGCGGAGGGCGTACCTGGGAGCAGGCCTGCGTGCGCCATGGTTGCGACAACTTGGTAGTTGGCGTGTCCGAGTCGCCAGTGCCATGTGTCTAGGTTTACTGGATGTTGTGCGGATAGGGCATGTTCTGCAAACGCGTCTTGTAGATCAAGTGTGTATAGTCGTCTTCCAGGTATCAGTGGTCCAGAAGCTAAGAGAACACCACTGTTCTGATCGAGAATGGTTACCCCTTTGAAATCAAAGGTTATGGATGCATGCATGAAGACGGTTAACGCGCTGACGGATATGAGTCGGACGGCTGATTGTGGGACGTATAGGGCATTTTCAAGTACTATCTCGGCCTTGCCTTGGATGTGGAGGCGGATTTGTCCAACCCCGACGGCTGCAATAGAGGTCCCCCCCACACCTTTAACTGGGCGTGGATCGATGGCTTGGAGGGTCACAAAGTCGGACATACAGGGAGATATGTGTACAGTCGCACCCGAATCGACGTAGAATGGTTTCTCTGTCAACGATACGAGTGGTGTCCTTTCCGCCTGGTTTAGCGGGGCTATGACAGTTGTGGCCAAAATAGATTCGAAGTGGGGTGCGGAGTATTCGGTCCAGTCGACGGAGGTTTTGAAGTCTTCGTTGACGTCTATGTCCGCCATAAACCCTTGATATTCAAAGAATTCGGTTGATGTAAGACCTGCAAATTCGCTCGGTTTGGGTGTGGTGGTGTTATCGAGCTGAATCTTGTGTAGGTTCGACATGTCGACGATGTAAGCTTGGCCATCAAGACCCTTTACCGCGACGCCGTTCTTCAGTGGGTTCCCTGCTCCTCCTTTCGTCTGTTTTGCTCCTCCTCGCGCTGCCTTGCGTGCAGTTATTGATTCTTCAATCGTTTTGCCTGCCATCCCTCCACCAGGTCGTATGCACCATTGCTTGGTATGTCCTCGGCAGGGCTTCTTTGCAGCGTAACAGACTTCGCAGCAGATTTGTCCGGGGCCGTGAGTGTGGCCCGGAAGGTAGGCGGCTGTATCTTTGGCCGCGAGGGCAACGTCGATGTTGGGAGGTTTCGAGAGAGTAGCAAGGCTGTCTATGGTTTGGAAGAGCTTCCTAATGTCTGTGGAGGTGTATGGGCTGCCCTTGGTTGAGTCCGCGAGTCCGCGAGAGACCTGAGTCTGTACCGATTCGAAAGATTTGTCGTTTATGGAATTGAGAAGAGCGATACACTTGAGGAGGTCTTTGTCTATAACTCCTATCGCAAAGGCTCTATCAATCAGCTCGCAGATTTTTCGGGCAGTTGCCTCGAGTGGATCAGACACAGGTGCGTAGGTAGTTAAAGCTTCGCGGATGAGAGCTACTTGCTTGACAGGTCCCTCGCTCTGCGCTCGAGCCTTCAGGGCATCATAGCACTCCTTTGCAGTGCTGTCTGTCCTCAAACCTTCTTGCTCTGCCTCTGATACCGCCGCGCGAATGACGCCCACAATGAGGTCATTGTTTGCTAACCAGTTAGCATGTGCAACAGGTTCCTTACTTTCACTGGGTTCGGTGACGAGGCGATCAGGTTTGCTGTCTGGCGCAAAGATGTATCTGTCCAGACCGCTTTGCTGAAGGAAGATTTCAAGTTTGTTGGACCACTTTGCAAATTCGCCGGTGGTTCAATCAAAAGGAGGAATAGTACTTGGCCAGTGTGCGTTGAGTTTGGCAGGGCGAATGCGGGGGTAGGCAGCATCAGCGGGTGAGGTCGACATTTTGGGGGAGGTAGGTGCCGTGGTGAGTTGGTTGATGCAGGGTTCCTTATTTCCGAGAACAAAGACAAGAGAAAACTAAGCGGTCGCGTGGACACAAGGCAGGGACGCGCTGTATTGTGTGATCAGTTGGGACTCAGGGCCCAGTGTGATATGCAAGTGGTATGTGAAGTGCGTAGGGTTCAGTTGTTCTAAAGCTTCAGAGAGTGTGACAGCAAGGTCCCATAACCTGTTAGAACCCTATGCAGATATCGTAAGTTCAATATCCCTCAGTCGTGTATAATTGACTATATTCAAGTCGTACCTATGCAGATATCGTAAGTTCAATATCCTGAGGTACAATATTAGTATAAGTATCAGTCTGGATCGTGTAGTTTACTCACCCTCAGTCGTGTATAATTGACTGAGGGTGTTGTCTTGTACGTGCGGTATATAAGTGTAACAGAGACAATGGTTGATTGTGATATAAGTAATCAATGGTAAGGGAAACATAGAAAGAAAGAAAGAATATTGGCCGTTGGCCGTGACGGTGGCCATTTGTTGGCCACCCCTGACATTCGAGGTTATCGGCAATTCCAACACAGACCTTGCAAGGCTATTTGTCAAGCATATCTTCTCCAAGCATGGGCTTCCGGATGACATTGTCTCAGACTGGGGCCCCCTGTTTGTGTCTAAGTTCTGGCAGTCCCTATGCTGGGCCCTTGATGTATGGACCAATTTGTCCATGGCTTACCACCCAGAGACCAACAGCCAAACAGAGCATGTCAATCAAACACTGTAGCAATACCTCCACCTCTACATAAACTACCTGCAGAATGATTGGCATGCTGAACTCCCTGTAGTGGAATTCACCTACAATAACACCCCTCATTCCACCACCGGAGTATCCCCGTTCTTTGCCAATAAAGGTTACCACCCCCACCTCACCATCTCTCTTCAGAACATTCCCTCCCATGCTGCACATGAAGCTGCCTATGACCTCCAGGCCCTGCAGGACTTCCTTTGGAACAAAATTGCCACAGCCAATGAAGCCTATAGCAAACACACCAATAACCACAGAATGACAACTCTGGACTGGCCTGTAGGATCATTAGTCTGGCTCAACTGGAGACACATCAAAGCTTGCCAACCCTCCCTTAAGCTTGACCACAAATGACTAGGACCTTTTAAAATCACCAAGAAAGTCTCCTCCCATGCCTACTGACTGCCTCTCCCCCCTGGTATGAAATTTCTCCACCCCATACCCCATGTACATCTCCTCAAACACTACCCCCTGACCCTTTCCTCTGACATGCCCCACCACCTCCAATTGAAGTCCATGGCAAACCTGAATATGAAATCAACAAGGTCATTGCCCCTGGCCCATTACACCTCACCCCTGACTCCCCCCATCCCCCTCACACCCCCACCTACTCTCTGAACCCCTCCCCCCTACTCCTCTGCCCCTGGCAACCTCACTTCACCTCTGATTCTTCCCCTGCCTCCCCTCATGCCCTCAACACTTCAAGGCCCTCGTCCTCCTTGCCTGTGTCCTCCCTCCCATCTCCCTCCCCCTCCAAACCCCCCCACTCCAGCCATTCCTCCCTCTCATCCCCAATCTGACCCACTCCTGCAAAGCCCTTTACCCTCCTCAAACCCCCCAGCACTGCATACACCTCTCCCAACTTCCAACCGCCACACAATCTATGCCTGCCACAGAGCCATGGTGGCACTGACAGGCCTTGCAAGTGGCATCCCCTTGCTGCAAACAAACATCATCCATGGGGAATACACAGTCCTGCATGCAGTAACTGCACTATGGGAGATGTGAAGGAACCTCATAGGAGTGCTGGACACACACCAAGCATAGGTGGGCACCTGCACCTTGACAGTGAAATAGCCTAGTCCTATCAATCGCACTCTGACTCCCCTTTCAAGCCCCTAAAAACCTCCTCAAGGCCCTGGAGTCCCTGCTCCCTTTGCTCTCCAGCATCTTCCAGGTATATAAGGCCACAGCCACCTTAGTCGGTCTCTAGTCTTGGTATTAACCATATTTTCATCTACACTCCTCTCCTCTATTCCTATTTCTTCTCTCTATTTCTCAAATATACTCTGTTTCTCTCATTTCCTAGTCCAATCTTAAGTCCCCTTTGCTCCTTTTTCCCTTCTTGTCCCCCATTTTCACTCCAGTTGACCCCCATCATGATCAGGCTACCTTGGAGTACTTTGGACTATTGGCCAAAGCCCTCTACTCTCTCCTCATTGCATTTCAGATCCCTCCAACCAGTGGGTTCCTTGCTCTACTGAGAGCCCCTGGGTCAGCGGTCCCTGACAGTCTGCTACTGCCCAGTCACCTCTCCATCCTTACTCTGGTATTCCAAATTGATATGCTCCTCCTGCACAGAAGAACTTTGCCACTCCCAACAAACATCAAGATGGTAGACCCTATCAAAACCTACCTGCAGTTGCTAGCACCTGATGATGAATGTATCATCCTTACCGTTGCTCAGGACTCACAAGCTATCAAGTCAATTATGCTGACAGTGGACAACAAGAGTGAAGTGGAAGCAATTGTCGACAGCAGGTCACAAATCATATCTATGTCTGCCGACATCACTAACAAATTAGGAATCATCTATGACCCCACAATACATCTCAACATGCAAAGTGCTAATGGTACTGTTGATAAGTCACTAGGCCTTGCAAAGAATGTAGAGTGCACTATTGGCGACTTGACTTTCTACCTACAGATACACATCTTACACTCTCCTGCATATGACATATTACTGAGCTGACCCTTCAACATTTTGGCATGGTTGGTAGTGAAGACTTTGTCAGACAATGAGATGACACTGACCATTAGCAACCCCAACATGGGTATTTGATGCACTGTACCAACCTTTCTGAGGGTGCCACAAGCAGAGGTGTGCTAAGGGACCTATCTTTACCGATTCTACATCCAACTGCCCACACCATGGGTCTTTTCATATGCCATCAAGGAGGTGATAAGCAATGATCATGGAGATGAAGCCATCATTTTGGACTACAATGATCAGATGGGAAGTGTACATACATCGACTGCCAAGCTTGCGAAGTACTTTCTCCCTTACTGACCACAAGCACTAATACCCCTTCCTCTAGTACTGCACTTACCAACTTAGCACTTGCCTACCTTGACCTTATCACTTCCAACATTTTTGACAAGTACTCTTCTGATGATATGTACCTCACCACCACTCCTGACTTATCTTGTACTGCCATTCTTGGACTAACAAAAGCTAGAGACTGTACTAGCAATGTATCAAATAACTTGTCATTATATGCTAACGTTCCTAAAAGGAAAGGAGTTCAAGTAAAGAAGAAGTACAAACCTGTAGCCTTGGAAACAAAGCCAGTTGCTAGCAGTGTTTCTGAGGACTTCAGGATTAAACAAAAAATCATTGGCGACCCCCTTGCTGACATGCCACCACTTACACCCAACCCACCACCCTTTGTACCAACTGGACGCTTTACTGACAAACAATGCAAACAATTCCTTACTGACCATGACAAAGGCTTCCTTACCACTGCCAAACTCGACATACTTACTGACCTTATGGCAAAACAAAACAAGGCCTTTGCTTGGGAGGACAGTGATTGTGGCAGCCTTTGTACCAACTTCTTCCTGCCCATTGTCATACTGACCATCCCACATGTACCTTGGACTGAGCGTAACCAACTCATCCCAACCAGCCTGGAGGCAGAAGTCTGCCAGATCATATGCAGCAAAATAAAGGCAGGTGTTTATGAACTGTCTAACAGTGCTTGACAATCTAGATGGTTTTGTATACTCAAGAAGAATGGGTTGCTAAGGGTTGCTCAAAGTCTAGAGCCTCTCAACCACATTACCGTCTGACACTTGGGAGTCCCACCCTTTCCTGACCATGTAGCAGAATCCTTTGCCAGCTGCATCTGTAGCACCACCCTTGATCTCTATGTTGGCTACAACAAGCAACTCATCCATCCCTCTTCCTGCGACCTTATGACCTTCCAGACACCATTTGGAGCACTAAGACTAGTGACCTTACCAATGGGTTGGACCAACTCTGTACTGATCTTCCACGACAACATCACATATATCCTACAGTCCAAAAATTCTCCAATACATAATCAGTTTCATCAACAACATTGGTGCTAAAGGCCCCAAGGACTGGCAACTCATAGATGGCAAACCCACAACACATCCCAACAACCCTGGTATCCAACTGGCACTCTGGGACTTCTTCCAGGTGCTGAATAGAGTCTTGCAGAGGATGAAGTATTGCAGCGGTATGTTTTCAGGTCACAAACTTGTGCTCTGCACCCCTTGCTTCATAATCCTTGGACATATTTGCACTCCCAACGGCCACGTTCCCAACAAGTCTTGCTAAGCGCTACTAGAGCGCTGGGGAATTTGTCATAACTTATCTGAAGTTTGTGCCTTCCTTGGGTCAGTAGGAGTTCTCAGAATGTTTGTGAAGAACTTTGCCCACTGTGCCCACAACCTTACTTAACTCATCCATGCTAACACATCCTTCAAATTTGGTCTCGACCTTGCCACACAGAAAGACCTTGTAAAAGCCTTGCAGGAAGCTAAGCCTCTTGTACCAATCAACTATACCTCTGCCGACCCTGTCATACTGGTGGTAGACACATCCTACATCACGGTAGGATTCTATCTTTGTCAGTGTCTTGCCAACAATTGGAAACAGAGGTGGTACAATTGCTTTGGTTCAATCACTCTTAACAACTGCAAATTGTGCTACATTTGACCCAAACTGGAGTTATATGGTTTGTTTAAAGCTTTTTAGCTGCTAAGGATGTATTTGATAGGTGTGCGCAACCTCATCATTGAGGTGGATGCCTGGTACATCAAAGGAATGCTTCAGAATCTCAACATACAGCCTTCTGCCAGCATAAACTGATGGGTAGTCGCTATCTTGATGTTCCACTTTGAGCTTGTACAGACGAAAGGTACTTTCCATGGGCCAGATGGACTCTCCCAATGACCACCACAGCCTGGTGACCCTCCAGTAGACACTACCAATGACAACACTTTTGAAGACTAGATTGACTGACTCCATGGTTTCATGCACCTCATACAGTTACTGACTCGACTTCTCCATGCCGACTGACCCCTTAGCACCTTATTACACCCCAAATATGGGATGTTGAGGCAAATCTTAGCATGGTTGAAGGCGTAGATACGGCCATCCTGGAGAAGCAGCTGCTGGTTGTTGGATAGGGTGAAGGACTCGTCAGGGGGATTGTCAGGGTGGTTACTCTGGGGGTCATGCTGTTTGAAGTACGTGTCCCAGGGCGCTTGGCAAATCTGGCTCAGGATTCCTTTCTCATTCATGATCAGCACAGCATTGAGATGTTCCGGGGGGATAATCACTTGATGGTTGAAGGCGTTACGCTTGGCCTCGAAGGTTTTCTTGGGGTAAACGCCAGGTCTCCGGGTCAGGGTGTCAGGCTTGGCTGCAAGTTGTCCTGGGTGGTAGTGGATGGTGAAGTTGTATTCAGAAAGGATCTTGGACCAACAGGCTTGGCAACGGCCGAGTTGCTTAGTTGTGGTGAAGTATTGGAGGGTGTTGTGGTCTGAGTAAACTTGGATATGGTGCCAGGCTCCTTCAAGGTAGGTGCGCCACTGCTTAAAGGCTTTGATGATTGCAAGGAGTTCCTTGTTGTAGATGTTGTAGTTGAGTTCTGCGTCAATCATAGACTGGGTGTAGAAGGCAATGGGGCATAAGGAGCTGTTATCGCTAGGGTCCATCTGTGAGAGTATACCAGCGATGGCGTAGTCTGAGGTGTCACATTCAAGCACAATTGGGAGTTCCAGGTCAAAGTGTTGGAGGACCGGGGCAGCAGTGAAGGCCTTCTTGAGGAGTTCGAAGATGCTTTGGCACTTACTGTCCCAGTCCCATGAGGTTTTCTTCTGGGTGAGGTGAGTCAAGGGTTTTGTGATGCCAGAGTAGTTGTCGATGAATCTCCAGTAGAAGTTGGCAAAACCTAAGAATGACTGGACTTCCTTGACATTCCAGGGACAAGGCCAGTTGAGGATGGCGTCTACTTTTGAGGGATCCATGCATACTCCATCCAGGGATACTATGACGCCGAGGTATTTGACTTTGGTGGTGTGAAACGAGCATTTCTTGGGTTTGGCATGAAGGTGATGCTCCCAGAGCCAAGTTAGGACGCAGCAGATGTGATCCTGGTGCTCTTCAAGGGAGTTGTCCAAGTATACTATAACAAACACATCGCTCATGTCGTGGAAGATGTCGTTCATAAAGTATTGGAAGGTGGCCGGAGAGTTGGTCATGCCAAAGGGCATTACGAGGTGCTCAAACAAGCCATACCGTGTCCTGAACGCTGTCTTCCATTTGTGTCCCGGGGCTATTTGCACATTGTTGTATCCGGAATGAAGGTCGAGCTTAGTGTAGATTTTGGCGCTCCAGAGTTGGTCGACGAGATCTCTGATGAGGGGCAGGGGATAACAATTCTTTTTGGTGACTTTGTTGAGGCCATGATAGTCGACACAGAGGCGGAGGGAGCCATCTTTCTTCTTTACAAATAGTACCGGTGCTCCGGCGGCGGAGATCAAAGGACGTATGAATCCTTTGCCTAACATTTTGTCAAGGTGGTCTTTCAGAGCGCGTAGTTTGACTTCAGACATGTTGTAAATTTTGCCAAAAGGAGGTGAAGTCCCTTCTTCGAGGTCGATTTTGTGGTCATAGGTGCAGTGAGGGGATAGTTCTTTAGCGCTGCCTTTGGAGAATACATCGGCAAATTTGTGATATTCCAGAGGAACTACTTTTTTGAGGGTTTCCTCCTCTGTGTTCTGTGTCAGGGGGCTAGCTTCTGCCCTGAGGTGTTCTTCAGGTAGTGTGGGGGCAATATGGAGTTGGAAAGCCTGTACGCCTTCCTGGAGGATTCAGGCAAATGGGGTGGCACCTATGATTTTGATGTCGAGGGCGTCAGGGTCTACAGGAGTGGTGGGGATGTCCCCCGGGGAAGGTAGCGGGGCGGTCCATGCGCTTTGAGGAGGATAGTGGGGGCCCTTGTACTTATTTCGGGGAATATTGGGTGGGTGAGGGGTGGGGGCAGGGAGAGGTATCAGCGATTGGGGCTCCAGCATGGTTGAGGGGTCCCGAGGCTCTGTGTTGTCGAGGGTGGGGAGGGGTAGAAGGTGAATGGCCGCCGCAAGTTCAGCCCCGGGGGTGTGGAACTTCATGGTGAGACTGGCCCAGTCTATATCGGGGTTGACGTCATGTAGCCAGGGTAGTCCCAGTACTATTGGAGCGGATTTGTAAAGTGCTGTGACCAAGAAGTTGACGGGGAATTGGAGTCCGTTATCCAAAGTTAGGGTACTGGAATGGGATTTTGTGATGGGCCCAGAGGGAGCAGGGTGTCCGTCAAAGAGCTGGAGTTCCAGGGGTTTGTCAATGTCTTGGTATGGGAGGGCGAGTCGATC
>JABAJZ010007102.1:0-12274 GCA_018857265.1 Termitomyces sp. T32_za158 | reverse complement strand
GCGTTTTACCGACAAGTACTACCGACAGTACTACCGACTTCGGGTCGCCATCTCGGGCGACCACTTGCGACGAAGTTTAGCGACTTCGTATACCGACCTCTCGTCGCTAGCGCCCCGAGTGCGCTAGCAGTTCTTTACTTTGTTAAGTTCCTACCACCTCTTTACCAACTTTATCGCTGCCGCTTCCCCCGAGGGACTGGGACTCTGACCGGGACTCTCATATCAACTTACCGCGCGCCCAACGCTTCTTTGGAATTGGGCGTCATCAATCTGAGGCATCTACCCCATCTCTCTGACCAACCAAGCAGTCTGGGACCTGTTCTATCCTGCATGTTGAGTTGCCACACTCTAGAGGGGGGTGATGTCAGGGGACTTCTATTTTGGGACCTCTGGGACTGCTCTGAAGCAGTCCAGACTACTCTGGACCGCCTCTGGGGTTAAGGTTTATGTGCAGTCATGCTATACAGTACATTTTCATACCCTTTGTGTCTGCCTAATGTGCTGCGCACTGGCAGAGGAGTCCTTAGACTTGTTCTCTTTGAATTTCCCTCTGCTCAGTGATTAGCTACCTTCTTTGTTGTATTGTATGGTTTCTAATATACTATGAATTTCCTTCTGCCAGTTGTGTGATTAGCTGCAACCCCTGGAGGTCACCCTTACAAGTTCTTACAGACTGACCATTTTATCCAAGTGCTCAATTGCTCTTTATCTTCCTCCACTCCTTTTTGGATCTCACAGCCTGAAGTTGTACATACAATGCTGCCCACCTCTCCATTTGCCCAACCTGTCAGGTTCCGCTAACCTTGAAGGCTTCTTCTGAAGCAGGGCTCTACAATGGCAGACTAGATGTAGCTAGATACACTCAACCTGGTGCAAGGAGACAAAGTCTGATGCAAATTTGGGGGGTCTGGGGTGGTCCGGGGCATGAGAAAGCGGTCCAGGATAAAGTAGACGAGTCCCAGGATACAGCAGGGTGCTTTTGGGTAAAGCGACAAAGTAAGAATTAATGAGTTTTGGGAACAATTGCTGGAATTACAAGAACAGGGAGAAAGCTGAGTCTGGGATAGTCCAGGGCATGGAAAAGTGGTCCAGGATGGTCCGGGGTGTGGGAACTGGGGGAAACAAGGCAAAACCAGAGTGGAGACGAGTGCTGGACTAAATGAGAAGAGGAAACAAGTCAATGTCAGAAAGAGACAATGGAGACAAGACAAAACAAAGTAAGACAAGGTTTGAACTGAAGCAGTAGAGTTGATGAGGCAGATTCCAGAGGCAGGCTATAACAATTTGAAGATTCACAAGATGACAAGATGAGGCAAAGTAGGTTCACTGGTAACATATTTCAGATAATGGTGTTCAATATTAAGACTAAGGTACAAGTGAGCTACCTATAGTCTTATATACTCCCGGCATATGTCTCGGGTATCTACAATAGGGTCCAAGACTCTATAACAAGGTCCGAGACTCTATAAGTGGCAACGGAGCAGATAACCAAGTATATACTAGGAGGATCAGTCTTGGAAATGTAATTAGCCTTATGATATAATTAGTCTGTTGCTATAATTAGCCTGTTGACATAATAGGCATTGGCTGTGATGCGTGATGGCCGACTAACAGCTAAGACAAGTGCCGGAGGGGGTGGAGTGTGTTGGAAGAGATGGGCAAGGAGTGTGGGGTCCCAGGAAAGATCCAGGAATAGCCAGAATAGATCTGAAGGATCTGAAATAGGGAAGGAGTGATGCCAAGAGGTCCGGAGTTATGTCACAGAGTCCAGAGTTATGTCACAGGGCCCGGAGTTATGTCACAGGGTCTGGAGTTGATGGGTGTGACTGTGTGATGCTGGTAGGTCCGGAGTGTGGGATTTGTAATATAAAAAGATCCAGAGTATATGGGTCGTGACACAACCTCTTCCTCACCAAACTCTTCCAGGATCTCATTGTCATTCCCCCAGTCATCTTGGCTTCCTAGTGAGTCAATATTGGTATCAGAAGTGCTGTAATAATTGACTCTGCCCATGTACACACAGTCTGAGTCCTCAAATTCCAAGTTGACAATGATTGATGATAGAACTTGAGATTAAGAAACTTGTTCCTGAGTGCTTGACAATGGAGACGATGTTGTTTTTGATGATTTCCTTGCTTTTTGAGCTTGCAATGCAGCACTGCGTGCTTGAGAAGCAGCTTCTTGCTGAGCCAACCAAGCTTAACTAAGAGGCATTGTAGAATAAGACAATTTACCAAGCAACCCTTCATAATTACATATATTGAACATTGACTATTGACTGCTGGTTGGTTGGTTGGTTGATGTGATGTATGTATGTAACTAATTTTTTTTTTTTCTCAGACCTCAAATTGGCCACTATCACACTTAGGTAGTGATTGAGTGAACGGCACCATATATCAACCATGAGAATTATACAAGAAAGCCAGAGGGGTGCAAAGATCAAGGACAAGCTGTCTAGCAGTAATCATGTGGAGGTACAAAAATTGATGACAAAATCTCATGCAAGATGAGGAATAAAACCTTGGTCTTTATAAGTAGACCTCAGAACAATGCCTCATCCAGGGCATCAAACGCTTCCAATGTGAAAGCGACCACAAACCAGTCCAACCCATCACCTCTCCTACCCTCATAGCCCTCCTATATCAACTCAAGCCTGGCTTGACAGCCAGCTACACCACAATCTACGCTACATGCTGCCTTGCCTATTTTGGTCTGCTGTGCAGTGATGAGCTCACCACAGCAAAAGGCAGCAAATTCCATTCGGGCCTTAACCTAACATGCCACTCCCTTCCTCAACTTTGACAACACCACCCACGCCCGCCTCACTCTCCCAGCCTCAAAAACTGACCCCTTCTGCAAGGGCATCACTGTCACCATATCTTCTGCACCTGGCTGCCCCACCTGTCCTATAGCTGCCCTCAAAGCGCTCTTCCATAAGCTTCCCCATGAACCTGATGAGCCGCTCTTTAAACAACCAGATGGCAAGACCTTTTCTTACACCTATTTTATCAAAGTCATTTGCAAAGCACTCACACTTGCTGGCTTTAATCATGATCTCTATGCTAGACACAGTTTTTGTCATGGTGCTGCTTCTGCAGCCACAGCTGCAGGGTATTCTGACTACAAAATCCAACTTCTAGGATGATGGCACAGCGATTCATACAAACTCTACATTGAAACAACCTTGCATGCATCCTGCATCTCTCCTCCCTTCTCCATATGGCCCATACTCACCTCATCCCTTTTGAGCCTCCAGCCCTTTGGGGCTTCACTGTCATGGCTTGAGTTTGGCCTCTTTTGGGCAGTTGACTTGAGAACTTCTGGACTCAAAGAATATCATTTCCTTCTCACAAAACACATGCACCAACCTGTCTCAATATTTCCCAAATTTCTCAAACACAACTTATCAATCTTGCAAAATCAGCAGCACAAATTACTGGATCAGGCAATGTGAAGAGTGTGTGATTGCCTGGGGTTAATTCGTGCATAGATCACTCCACCCATTGTTTGCCACCCTTTCATTCCTTTCTTTGTCCCATACTTCACTTATATTCCTGCGGGCACAGTTGTGAACAACACTATTGTCTCACACTGCGCTTGCAGTACTTGTTCAATTAGATCATGCTTACAATTATGCGTTTCACATCCCCACCCACTGTCTCTATTACATTCCACTCCATGCTACATCACTACTACTCACCCCCTAAATATAGTTTCTCGTAGTTAGCTTGAGTTCGGCCTCTTTTGGGCAGTCGACTCAAGAACTTCCAGACTCAAAGAATATCATTTCTTTCTTGCACAACACACGCACTGACCTGTCTCAATATTTCCCAAATTTCTCAAACATGACTTCTCAATCTCACAAAATTGGCTGCATAAACTCAGCTTGGCGGTGAGGTCATTGTGCTTGATGGTCTTGATAGTGACCTGCTAGCGGGTGTCCTGTGGGCAATGGTAAGATGGGGCATGAGTGCAACGTGAGTGAGACATGCACAACAAACAGACTTCATGGTAAACCTTGTATATGGTGGCAAAGCTGCCTTTGCCAATGTCTGCAACGATGACATAGGGCCTGACTTCATTGTCTGCGTTGTGCGTGGTTGGCGCTATTGATTGGGGATTTCCAATTCAGTGGCAGCACCATGGAACCAAGGGGTACCCAAAATTAAAATTTCATATATAGGGTCAAATTTTTTTAACGGTCAAAGGGTCAGACTAACTAACTATCTGCTGACTAATATTCCAAATAAGGATATTGGATCATTCAGTAGTGTAAATCCCAGACCTTATTCTCAACACCGTTTTGCTCCACCAAACATTTGCTGAAGACTCTTACCCATTGAGTTTTACAGCCAGGACGTTTACACTGGATTGCCTCACTCCTTTCAGCATCGGAGACCATGAAACCACAAATACAATCTCCTAAGATGGATTGTATACTGTTGGAGGGACATGGGGGACTTTTTGTGCAAAGAAACCTGCAGCTTTAGACTGAGTTTTCTTGATAATCTGATCCTCTCTCCATTTCTTCAGATTTTTGGTGCATTTTTTACTTCCCTTGTGTTTTTTCTCCCAGTTCGGTAGCCCAATCTTTCCTACATTAATGTGAGTATGGCAATATGGGCATAATACATGGTACTCTGCATCAACGACAATGATTGACTTGTCAATCTCAGACTAGATAAGATTATCTGAGGAGATACTAAAATAGAGATGGAAAATGTTTTACAGTTAAGCTTGGTGATTTTGAGATGGAACAAAGACAGAGAAACCTTAAGTAAAAACTTGGCAAGAACCAGAGGCCAGCCAGAGGCTTGAAAAAATGTTCACATCATGTTTGAGAACAGTGCTGTAGCCAAATATTACCATAAATGGATATTTACCATCACCTTCAAAAAATATTTAAGGAGCAGGTTGCTGGACTAACTAACCCTCCCTATATGACAAATTTCACATGTGATCACCCCTTGCATGGAACTTCCACTTGCTGACTAAGACCCTATCTCCTGCAATCTACCCTTTTTTGGCTCTGTGCCTCCAGGGTCACATAATATGTCAAACTCTTTATAGAGCCCTACTGCGCCCTGTCACATAAGTACTGTTAATTTCCACTGATACATCTAAAAGGTCATAGCTGTCTACTCATGTCGCAAGTGAAACTCTATATAGAGCTCAACAAGCCACAAATTCTTTCTGTAATCAGTACTGCCAAACACTTTGTAGCCGTGCAGTGCCCATGTTGCAAGTCACCGTTAACAAGGATGAATCCTTCACCGACCTATCATGCCTGCCTGTGCCTTGCCTTGTTGATTAGCTCACGTGCCACAAGGTGTCAAAATTCTGGTATCATAGCTTGCACAATACCAAATACTGATTAATGAAATCTGGACACTGCTATAAAGTCTGCCTGCTTCAAAATATGCTGTCTCCATCCTCATCCAAAGTATCCAAAGAAGAGTGTGTTGCATTGCTTCACCTGCAATTGTAACGTTCTCACAGCAGACATTTCTCCAAAATGTTGGAACACCTTGTGATGCCTCGGCAAAGTGACAGCAAGCAACGGAGATCTGTAGGTCTCATTGATTCAACGCTAGATTTAGAACTCAACCTGTACTCCTCATCCTTCATCCATCTTCTACTTCACATGGTCTACGCTAGCCAAAAACTCCGTGACTTCTATTGCAGCAACAACTGGAGCAAAACCACTGCACATTGGGCCTCCGACTCACTTGCAACCGTAACATCTCAGGGTGGTGCTTTCTTGAGCCTGCAAGATTGCAAGGACAATTTTGATAGCATAATTTTGAAATGCGGGGCTACTGAAGACATCTTCACTGAGGTGGAAGCGACTCTGGGTAGATATACTGATTCCAGTAAATGGCGCTTTCTCCTTTCATTCAGTGATTGTATCAGTATTTGATATAATGGACTATGCTTGATTTCACACTTCAAATCGTATTTACTTCTCCCTCTTGGTTCGAGACGTATTCAGCTCCAGTAGTCTTTCTACTTACACTCAGACTTTGTCTATTCTCGACTTGACACCTGTTTTGGACAGAGTAGTGCATTATTCTGCATGATTACAGTAGAGTGATAATGCATCATTCTTTGTAAGTTCTAGTAATGCATTAGTATGCTAAGACGGAGCAAAAAAAAGATTGAGCCAGAAGTTTCTTGTGGTAAGATAGCAAATGTAAGTGCTATAACCAATCGACCAAGACAGTGACTACAATAAAAAGAGTCAAGAGGCATATGACCTGTCTACAGCTCATATGGTGAGCAGTTCAGGTTTTGGTTAAAACTTACACCAGTATTATCTATCAACTTTTGAAGGTTATCTAGTCTTATAGATATTCTTGGCAAATTGGGTACGTTGGAGCTCTAACCATTCTTCTGATCCTCAGGCTGTTCGGCATGTGATCAGGTAAACCATCAAAATCACTTTCTACAGACATTAGGAAAATCCATAACGGATTGTAGACCCTGGTACAAGATGGTGATAGGCCCATATCTACTAGCCAGCCATCAGTTGGAACTTGGCCGTAAATTACACACATACTGTAAATTTCTACTGTTATGGCCACAGGTCACAGAGGTGTGTCCGTGTTGCAAATCAAACTCTAAAAAGAGCCCTACTATCCCCCTTGGTACCAAAGCAAGCCATGAGTTTACTGTAAATTTCTACTGCCACAGGTTGCAAGTCAAAGTTGAACCCTATATGCTCAAAGTCTACTGGCCAAAGCAAGCCATAAATCACATTCATACATACTGTATTTCCACTGCCACAGGTCACAGCCGTGTGTCAATGTTGCAAGTTGAACTCTATAATAGAGCCCTACTACCCTCCTCAGTTCCAAAGCAAGCCATAAATTACTGTAAATTTCTACCACCACAGGTCGCAGCCGTGTGCCCATGTTGCAAGAAGTCAAACTCTATATCACAGCTTGCACGCTGTCAAGCAATGAAATCTTTGCCATGAACTACTTTAAAGTATGCTTGCACCTCGCCTTGCTTCTTAGCAATAGTTAGCTCGTGCACCACAAGATGTCAAACTTGCTATATCACAGTTTGCATCCTGACAAGGAATGATTAATAAAACCTGGATGTTACTATAAAGCCTGCCTGCTTCAGAATATGCTGCCTCCATCCCTTATCTAAGGTTTCCAACAAAGAGTGTGTTCCTGGCCCAGGCCACAGCTTTGAGCAGACAAAATACATTTTCTCAAAGAATTACAATGCATAGGTAACATGGCACTTCTACTACTCGGAGTCAAGGTCAATGTCCATATTGAAACTGTTGTCATCTTTGTCATCAGAAAGTAATTGATCCCAACCCTCCTCCTTAGGTTTGCCATCTTCCTCGTTGTTCTACTTCTCAAGCTCCGCCTCATATAGCAACAAAAGACCAGGTTCCTTGAAGAGCAGATCATGGTGTATAGCACACTTCAAACACTGCAGTGCTTCCACTATATCACCCTTCAGTCGATTTTGTTGCTTAGTGATTGTTAAGCCATTAATTCGGATCTGTCAATGCGAGCGAGCTGGAGAGAGGTATTGATGTAATGGAGACTTATTTGAGTAGAAAGAAATGCTTAATCTGATGGGCCGTGCGATGTGGGAAAGAAATGAGTTGAATTTCTTGAGTCCTGAGAGTTCTCGAGCGCCGGGTCCTCCTCCCGAGAGAGGAGGGGGGGCCGAAACTCAAGCTAACACGAGGGACTGTGTGTAGGTACGAGTGTGTGTATGTAAGTAAATTGTAGAATGGAATACTATGGAATAGAGACGGTGGGTGGGGATCAAAACGACGACACGTGACGTATTTGTGGGTGTCTAATCAGTCGAGTCTGCGAGCGCAGTGTGAGACGATGATTAGCACCTGTATGTATGAGATAATATAAATGAGACTTACCTGCAAGTGCAGTGTGAGACGATGATGTCGTCACCACCGTGCTCGCAGATATATAAATGTGAGGGAACAATGGGGACAAAGGAACGAGGATAATTGATTGGAAGTGAGCCTTGAAGAGATAAGATGTGATATAGTGACAGGGTGCGATGATCTAATCTTTGGCCCGAATTAACCACGGGCAACACCCACACACTTGCCCGCCACATTAATTCGGATCTGTCAATGCGAGCGAGCTGGAGAGAGGTATTGATGTAATGGAGACTTATTTGAGTAGAAAGGAATGCTTAATCTGATGGGCCGTGCGATGCGGGAAAGAAATGAGTTGAATTTCTTGAGTCCTGAGAGTTCTCAAGTGCCGGGTCCTCCTCCTGAGAGAGGAGGGGGGGCCGAAACTCAAGCCATAGCTGTATAATCCCGTAGAGCTGGAGGTTCAAAAGGGATGAGGTGAGTGTTGGCCATGTGCAGGAGGAATGAGAGGCGGAGGATCCGAGACGGGTCATTCTCTATGTACAGATTGTAAGAATCGCTGCGCCAGCGGCCCAGCAGCTGGATCTCGTAATCGGAGTACCCAGCTGCAGCTGCGGCGGAGGCAGCGCCACGGCGGAAGCTGTGGCCTGCGTAGAGATGGGGGTCAAGGCCTGCCTGAGACAAGGCATCACGGATTGTGCTGACAAAATAAGCGTATGACAAGGCCTTCCCGTCTGGTTGTTCAAAGAGGGGGTCGTTGGTGCCGTGAGGGAGCTCGTGGAAGAGGGCTTTAAGAGCTGCGATAGGGCATGTTGAGCGTCCAGGTGCCGTGGCGATTGAGATAGTGACTCCTTTCCGGAAGGGGTTGGTTTTGGATGCAGGGAGTGTGAGGCGTGTGTGAGGAAGTCAGGGAGGAATTGAACGGCGCTGCGAGTGAGGTTGAGGTTGGCGTTAAACCTACCCCCTTTTCCTGTTGTAAACTCCCCGCTGCGAAGGAGGCCGGAGTAGGCCAAGCAGCAGGCCGCGTAGACGGCTGAGTGTCCAGGGATGGACCCGGGGCGGAGCTGAGCGAGGAGGGCGGAGAGGATAAGGAGGGTGATGGGTTGGACAGGGCGGCGGTCGTGCTCGCCGTGATAGCGTTTGATGCCTCGGATAAGGCGTTGGACCAGGGGAGATTCGATGGATGCATATGGTAGGTTAGCATCAACGTGAAGGGAATGTACTGCGGATAAGTATGCCTTAATCGTTTTGGGCTGAACGCGGCCGCCGAGGCTTGCAACCCATGAGAGGACTGCGGGTTCAGATGCTGGGAGAATGGAACCGTCGGCGTTGTACAAGTTGTTGAGCTGATTGTGCAAGATGAATTGGCGCTGTCCTGTTGAATAGGTTTTCCTGGTGCTGGTGGCGAGGCAGTGCCAAAGGTAAAATGCGACGGTTTGGGGGTGGTGCCTGTTTTGTTGGTACCACCAAGCTGGAGGCGCTTCAAGGCCGGTTTCTTGTTGAGCCAAGGAACAAGTGCAAACATGCGGGAGAAAGAAAAATGGGAAGCAGCGTCAGCTATGGAATTCTCAGAAGACGAAAGCCACTCAGAAGAAAAGGAGAAGTCTAAATGGCAGGCTAGCGCGATCAGGTGGCGGACGAATTTCATTGTAGCTGCAGACCGGATCGACTTGTTCCAAATGGCGTTGAAGACGGCGTCGTTGTCGACATAGAATACGATGTGGTTACCCTTGAAGGATTCGCCCCAGCAGAAGATGGCGTACACCACTGCGAACATTTCCTTCACCTGAATGTGTTCGTGGCGCAGGCGGCGCGGGCAGCGGGCCACAAACCATTCCGCTCTGAAGTGACCGCCTAAGCCTTTGGCGCCGCTTGCGTCTGTATAGATGTCGACTCTAGTGCGTGAGGGGGAAAGGAAGCGGACACCATTCCACATGGGGGCGACGGAGTTCCACCAGATGATGTCGAGGTGGGCCGCTTTGGAGATATGTCGAGAGGTGAACGGGGAGCGGGGGAAGGAGGCTGCAAAATTGTAGAGGTTGCGGATGAAGGCGCGTGCGGCTGGGATGACCTGCGAGGCGAATTGGAGGAAGCCGGTGAGTTCGTTGAGATCGTGGCGTGTGGCGCGGCGGTGGGAAATCCAGTCGGATGTGAGATCCCGCAGGTAATCCAGTTTCTCGGGTGGGAGGCGGACCTCCATAGCTATGGAGTCCAACTCCAGCCCCAAGAACTCAATTGTAGTGCTGGGGCCCGAGATCTTTGATGGCTGAAATGACAGACCGAGTTGGGCGCCGAGATCGAGTGCCCATGTCAACAATTTGGATACAAGCACGGATGGTGTGAGCCGTGGGAATATAGCGAGGAAATCATCGAGGTAGTGACGGACACGCACAGGGATGTTTCGTTGGAGGATCCAGTGTAAAGCCTCTGCGAAGAGGTTGAAGATATGACAGGTCTTCCTCATTCTCGTCATCACTGAGTCTGTGTAGGAGGACATTCAACCCCTTGGTAGACAATTTTGGGATTTGTGTTTTCTTCAGGTCTCCTGAATCTTTGAAACAGAAAAATTGCTCTTGAAACTTTGTAGCATTGTAGCATAAGTGCATTGTACATTAGCAGTTGAAAATGACTTACCACATCCTCAACACACCTTAAAACTTCCACTTGGAGATTGTTTGGCCAATGCTTTTTGAAATACGCCATCTTCTCTCTTAGATCAAGGACTAGGAATTACTTTCTTGTGAGATCGGCCACATTAAAAAAAGCATAGTACATACTCATGGCCATAATATATGCAGGTGAGTTTGTAGTCTTCTTGTAGTAGTTGTCAATTTTCTGACAAGCTGCCTGCAATGATGTGGAAAAGATGGTATACTTGATCCAGCTTGCACAGAATGACAATGCCCGATGAAGGGCTTCAAGTGCAGGAATGGCCAAATGAAGTGTTGGGACTTGGTCAGACAAAAATGCTTGTTGAGCATTATCTGCATGCTATTGAAATGCACATGTTGAGTTGAGGTAGACTGCAAGAAGATATGATGCATACGGTGAGAAGGTCTGTAAACGAGTTGACCCGTTTCCATTCCTCTTCATCTAGCTTGAGGATACATATCTTGTTGTGCTTCAAGCTGTCAGTCTCTTCTCAACGTAGTTCATCCACAAAAGTATTGACGTGCTGCATCAATTGAGTCTCAAGAAAGTGCTGAAAGTCTGTCTACTCACGTCTTTATTCTTATCTACCCTGTCAAGCATTCGAAACATTGAAGACCACCGAATCTTCATATCAAGGATGAGCTGAACTGGCTTTGTAACTCCAGACTTAGTCTGTATAGGTCTCCATATTTCCTTTCTCTTGGAAGATGATTGCTACTGATAGGGATCAGTATCTTCACGGCAATGAGCAAAAAAAAATTGCTACCTTGACTGTAATTGCACAAACTAATCCAACCTTATCTCGTGTCATTGGCACATGAGCTTCAGGTTCTTTAGGGTCAAAATGGGGAGTCTTGCTGTACGTTGAAATGAGGCTCTGTGTAGCTAGATTAATCACATGTGCAAGGCAGCTAGAAAAAAATTCTCAGCATGTTGAATACCAGACAATTAAGATCTTACTTAATTTTTTGTTCTTTCCATGGAAATTCCTTTTCCAATTCATTTCTAATGATCTGTGCAAATTCTTGGAGCATTGTAGTGTTGTTGGAAGTGTTATCACATGTTATGTGACCAATCTTGAGAGCGCGTTCATTAATGCACAAAGATGAAGCTTCAAATAATACTTGCCTTATGCGCAATTTCAATTCAGTCAACTAACTTGAATAATGCTTGGCCAAGGCGCTCACCATTGTAAGTGTTGCAAAGTCAAGTGAAGCCCACGAGTGCACTTTTGAGCTCCCACTGCATTGGTCCTACTTCTTTGATCCAATGGCCAGTCACTGCAAAATAGCCATCAGTGTTTCCTGCTTAGTGCGCATCAAACTTTTGGACTCGCAAGCGCAACGCATCAAGGCAGTGCCTTCTTCTCAAGCAAACAAGATTGCAGGACCCAATTCAATTTACTATTCCCAAATTGCGGATATTCAGGCCAGAAGGATCAGGTGATACCAACTTACAGTGGATATATCAATAGAGACCAACAACGTCTTGTACTTTCTTTCATTCAGCAATTGTGTCGTTGTTTGATATTGCGGACCTTGATTTCACCCTTCAAAACCTATCTACTCCCCCCTCTTGTTTGAGATGTATTCAGCTCCTATAGTCTTCATACTTGTCACAATTACTTGCAACACTAAGTCTATTCCGATTTCCAACCCATCTCAAACTTCTGACTCTTGTTCCTCCTGTTCCAAGTCTCCTTTTTTTATGTCTTTTAACTACGTATGTTCTCCTTATTTTGCCTCT
>JABAJZ010007100.1:0-12351 GCA_018857265.1 Termitomyces sp. T32_za158 | reverse complement strand
CTGAGGATCCAGAGCACCTCCTAGGCTGAAAGTAGTACCAACAGATAGCGTTGAAGAAGTAGAAGCAGTAAAGTAAAGGAATGACAGAAGAAATAAGAGAATGAATGAAAGGAGAATGAAGGAATAAGAAGTGAAAAAGGAAGAGAATGAGGAGTCCCCTGACAGCACCTTACAATGCAACATGCAAAGTTGTCATTCCTCCTTCCTATTCTCTGCATAACTCTGTTGATGAGGAGCGAGCTTATGAGCAGTTCTGGCGAAATGATAACATATGCTCTTATGTTCTCACAGGGAAAATTTCTGGTAACATCCTAGACTGTCTTTCCCCAGCTTGTGGTGGTCCCTTTAATTTTCCGACTCGCACTGCTCGTGACATACTCACATGGCTACGTAGCCACTATAGTGCTGGAAGTGCTGCAATGGCCCAGAAGATAAAGGATACAGTTTTTAATCTTGCATGTGCTCCGACTGCAATTCCAGCTTATGTGCAAGAATGGCGTATTGTGGTTAATAAACTCGCGCGTTTGGACTATGATTTCTCTCATTATGATCGGATCCAAAAGTTCATGGATGGTATCCCTCCTCTTCAGTCTTATGCACCTCTTTGAGATGAAGTTAGTCGTTCATGGCAAGCTGGACTGCAAGAAACATTTGATTTCCATTCATTAGCGGATCAGATACTTGATATAGATATCGAGGTTCGCCATTGTCAGGCTTCTATTCAGTATCGTTCTGCAAAGCTGTCTCTTTGCCAAGGTTCTTCTTCACAATCCCATACTTCCTCTCCTTCAGCTTTGTTATTGCCTGATCAATTTGCGACATGTCGTCAACCACCTGATGTTCCTAAAGAGTTTACTCCTAAAGCAAGAGCAAATGTTGCAGTCTTGGATGCTATTACAGAACAAGTTCCATCGCCCCCTCTTTTTATACAAGACAATTGTAATCCTACCTTACCAGCTATTGTAGAGGAGGAAAATGACATTTTCATTTCTGCCTATGCCCCTGCAACTCTTGAGTCTCTGCTTCCTCCTTTTCAAGCATTTATTAGTAATGCAGATGCTGCATTGGTTGCTGATATCTACCTCAAGTTTAATTCTATTCTCAACTCTGGCTGTACGACCCACCTAATCAAAGACAAGGCATGTTTCTGGACTTATGACACCTCGTTGGCTGTTTTGGTTGGGACTGCTAATTGTGGGACATTAACGACGCTCGTCCATGGTGAGATTTGCTTCCGCATTCATGTTGATGGAAAGACTGTTACCATCAAACTACAAGATTGTCTCCATGTGCCAGATATACCTATCAATCTTTTATCTGTTGGCACAATGGTGGAGAAAGATATGAAGTTACTATTCGAGCGAGAGGCTACTACAATTTTTTTCCCTCCTTCGGTGAAAGAACTACTGGGTACTTCGCTCCGAGATCAGACCTACAACAAGTTATTTTTCCTTCACTGTGACTTTATTATACCACATCCCAATGCTACTGCTTTCCCGGCTATCGATTCCTCCATTCTGAATTTTCCTTGGATACCGGTCACTTCTGCCCTATAGCATAGACGTTTTGGCCATCCGGCAAATGATACAACTAAGGCAGTCCTTACGAAGAACTATGCCTCTGGGGTTGAGTATGTTTGAAAGATTGGTGATGATCGATGTGTTTCTTGTATTATTGGCAAACAACCTGCACATCCTTTTGACGCTCCTGGATGGCGTGCTTCGGCGGTCTGCGACTTAGTTCATATGGATACATGTGGCCCATTTCCCATTCAATTTTCCAATGGCAACACTTATCATTTCCACACTATCCTCGACAATTACTCAAACTATGGGAACACTGCTTTATTGTCAACTCAAGACCAAGCATTCAAACATTTTACTACTACTACAAACCAGTGGGAAGTTAAGTCAGGTAACAGACTTTGAGTTGTGTGCTGTGACGGTGCGAAGGAATTTGTTCAAGGTGCACTGCATGATTTTTTGGATTCTTGAGGCATCATTCTTCAATCCACTGCTGCATATGCCCACCAACAGAATGGCAAGGCAGAGCAGTACATTAGGATGATAGAGGACACTGCTCAAACTTTAATGGCAGATTCTGGCTTACCTCTATCATTCTTGGTAGATGCTATTCTCACAGCACAATATCTGCAAAACCGACTTCCTACTTCTTGATGACTCCTTTTGAGATCATGGAAGGTGTAAAACCAGATCTCTCTCACTTGCGCGTCTGAGGTTGTCAGTGCTTCGTTCTTTATCCTCATGAAACTCGTTGAAAGGGTGATACACATCGTTTTGAAGCCATTTTTGTGGGCTACAATGATAATCAAGTAGGATGGCGTGTCAGAGACTTAAATGGGAAATAATTTTTCTCTAGGGATGTTATATTCAACAAAAACGTGAGGGGATCGCTTCATATGCAACGGTCAGAACCTGGGCCTTCTCAGTTGCCAGCTTCTACTAATGACTCCATGGATTCCTCTATGTTTGATCATCCTCCATCCCTACCAGCTTCTTCTCCTGTGTCTAAACAACCTATTTTATCATCTACCTCTCCTGCAACTAGTCAAATGGATTCAATATTGCCAATTCCCTCAGATGTTGATGTTAATCTGATTACTGAGAATCCTGGTACCACAAACAATTGTCGGTCGAATAGAATTGTGAAGCATACAATTGCAGGACAAAATTTCCTTGATGACATAGCAAAACGGAATGAGCACCTAACTTGACTTTGTTCTGATTGAAATGCAAGACTAAATCCTCATCAGGGTCTATCTGCAGTCATTGATCTGACTGCCATATTCACGTCCTCTGAGTTATCAGCTCCTATTGACGACCTTACCAATTTTGAATTTTTGGCCTTGGCTGAATTCAAGGCCTATGCCACGTATGGTCCAGATCCTCTTTGTTTCAAAACTTCCCGCACGTATGATCTTTCAAAAGCACCAGAGAATTATCATGAAGCAATACATTGAAGCAATGCGCATGTCTGGAGAGCTGCAATGGAGCGAGAAGTCGAAAGCTTGAAGACACAGAATGTATTTATACCCGCTGATTTACCACCAAAACGCAAAGCAATTGGAGTCCGTTGGGTGTATGCACATAAATATAATCCTGACGGTTCGATCATTATTGGGAAAGAGAAAGCTTGCCTTGTGGCACAGGGATTTAATCAACAGCCAGAAGATTTTGGATCAACCTATGCTCCGGTTGCGAAGATGTCAAGCATCTGGATTACACTTGCCTATGCAGCTTACCATGACCTAGAGTTATTCTCGTTTGATGTGAAAACAGCATTTTTGAATGCACCTTTGTCTCATGAGATCTATTTGAAGCAGATACTGCGTTTTCTGGATAAGGATCCCACCAAAGTAAATCGTGCATTACGGGCGCTATATGGTCTCAAACAAGCCTCACACAAATGGTACACTGTTCTTTGGCAACGTCTTGGAGCAATAGGATTGACTCGCTGTAAAGTTGATCATGGTGTATTTCACGGTCGTTTTTCTACTCCACCACATCCTTCAGTTCCTGCTTTGCCAAATGATGAAGACCTTTTTATAATCATTTGTGTACATGTCGATGATAGTTTGAACACCACCAACTTCCCTTCTCTTTACACCTGGGTTCTGGACAAACTCAACAAGCATTTCGAAGTGAAAGATTCTGGTCCGACGTCACTATATTTGGGCATTCGCGTGGAGAGAGATCGTGCAAGACATAAACTCTGGCTTTCTCAGAAGGGTTTTGTCCTTGGCTTGTTGAAGACATATAATCTTCTTGATGCTATGCTGTTATCACTTCCTCTTAATACTAATCTACATGAACTACCAGAACCGCCGTCAAATGCAATACCGGACGTTTCTGATGAAGATGTCAAGGTTCATTACCAATGGTTAATTGGTTCTATACTTTATCTCAGCCTATGCACACGACCGGACCTAGTATTTACAGCCATGTCTCTTGGTTAATTCAATGCAAACCCGACACGAGCGCATCTTCTAGTTGCAAAATGTGTATTACGCTACATCTCTGGAACTCAAGATTACACATTGGAATATAATTTTTCACAACCCACAACTGATCTGCCAGCATGACTGTTACTACCAGTGAATTTTGGTGTTGTAGATGCAGACTGGGCATCTGATGCTTCGATGCGCAGGAGTGTATCCAGATATGCTTTTTTCTTCTACTTGAGTCTAGTCTCTTGGTCTTCTATGAAACAACACACGGTGGCATTATCGTCGACTGAGGCAGAGTATATGGCCATTACACATGCTATCCGGGAGGCGATTGCGTTGAGATATCTCCTTACATCATTGAATCTTCCTATTTCTCGACCTTTTCAACTTTTCTGTGACAACCAAAGCGCACTAGAAATTGCAAATTTGGACTCGACAACTTCCAGATCCAAACATATAGACATTCGCCATCACTTCATTAGAGAACAGCTTTGCACGGGCTCTTTTTCGACCTCATGGTTACCAACCACAGAAATGATCGCAGACATCCTAACAAAAGCTCTTCCGAAATCACTTCATTATAAATTTGTTCCGGCACTGGGTTTAATTTCAAGATCATAGTTTTTTTTTTCTTCCTTTCGCATACCCTTATTTGTCGCTGATGGGGTTGTGTTGACCTTGTGTTGACCTATCTATAAAGAATGGCATGACGCCTGGGAATTGATCTCGAAGCTATAGAATGGGACGACGCTGACTAAAATTTGTCAGAAATGATGGCCGCTGACTAAAATTTGTCAGAATTGATGCCCGCTGACTAAAATTTGTCAGAATTGATGAATCTTATGTAAGAATCTTAGTAATAAGCTGACTTTCAAGTTGACCTTTGAGCTGAGCTGAGTTTGATCTGATGGGTTGCTGGGTTTGATATTTTGAATCTGAGTTTGAATTTCTCAAAACATCGGTCCTCTGGGCCTCTCATTAATGTTCAAGGCAGAAACTTTGAATAGGCTGAGTAATTAGTGTCTCCAAGAGACTGAATAGAGGCATTGTGGGCTATATTTAAACCTTGAATTGTGGAAACACGAGGCCTTAACCGAACAAAGTGAGGTTGAGGGCAGATCTAAGCATTGAATGCGGAAACACAAGGCCTTAACCGAACAAAGTGAGGTTGAGGGCAGATCTAAGCATTGAATGCGGAAACACAAGGCCTTAACCGAACAAAGTGAGGTTGAGGGCAGATCTAAGCATTGAATGCGGAAACACAAGGCCTTAACCGAACAAAGTGAGGTTGAGGGCAGATCTAAGCATTGAATGCGGAAACACAAGGCCTTAACCGAACAAAGTGAGGTTGAGGGCAGATCTAAGCATTGAATGTGGAAACACAAGGCCTTAACCGAACAAAGTGAGGTTGAGAGCGGATCTAAGCATTGAGTATGAAAACACATATTTGGAGCCTTAACCTCACTGCGTTCGGTTATGGCGGAGGCTGAGTATGGGGGGGCTTGGGGGCAAAGCCCCCAACGAGTTACGCATGACCCGTGCTGAAGGCACGGGGCACGTAACTCGTAGTATATTCATCTTCCTCTTTGGGTATTTGCTTAGTCATTGTTGAATCACACTTTGCGTTGCGTGACTTACTTCCTCAGTCTGTTCTTCCATCTTGGTCGACGCTGAGGGAGTAAGTTATTTTTATTCACTACCTATCGCCATTAATCATTCACTACCTAGCAATCTCTTGCGTGTAATTACTAGGTATGAAAACTTAGTCTGTTCTTCCATCTTGGTCGACGCTGAGGGACAATCTCTTGCATGTAATTACTAGTGGTTTGTGGTATCAGGCTGACAACCATCCACTGATCCCACAATTTCAATGTTTTCAACACTTTTTCATGCCACCCAAGAGCTCTGCATGCGGTTGCCAACACTTTCGCCTGAATATCGAATGCCGGAATATTGAATAGCCCTGCATTCTCAATTCACTCCATGTTCACGAGCACCCTTACAAGCAGTTCTTGAGGATCAGGCTGAGGCTCAGGAAACTTGAAGAATAGCTCTTTCTCGTTGTGCGGTGGAAGAGCCCCCACATCTTGGAGAATTCGAGCCATTTTCTATTTGTGATTGGGGTAGTCAGAACATGCGGGGCAAGTGCAGGTAAATCCCCAGGGAGCAAGAGCTTTCTGGTGGGCTTCATAATCCATTGTGTTGTCGATGTAAGATATGGTAATCTTCTCGCCTGGGTTGATGATGCCACGGAGAGTATAGAGTTTTGTAGTGAAGGATCTGTTGCAAAAGACAACGGCGGCATTGGAAGTGCAACTAAACAAGAAAACGATGTTGAATGGTGCATATGAGAAAAGAGGGATCCAACAAACCTGTGATTGACGCGTGAAATCTGGTCTGACACCATGATGCAGGTCCTCGTCATTACCCATCAGACCGCGTCCAAGGTTGATCTGTATACCATTTGTCTCGCGTATACCCAACAAAGGCCACAAGTCTGAATCTTTTCGAGAATTGTGCAGAGCGAGATGCTGCGCCTGGAGCTCTGGGCTCATACGATCGAACGCAATTTTGAGATCCTTATCAAACTCCGCCCGCTCTGCTAAAAGATGCTGTTCGGGTGTAGGCTGGTTGGGAAATGTAACGCTAACACGAGGCCTGGCAGGTGAAACGAGAAGAGGTCTTTCAGAGATGATGAGCTCGCGAGAATTAGTTCTTGTGCGGCAAATACGCCGAGCCCACCATGAGATAGCGCCAGATGATGACGGGGCTTTTGAAGTCTAGGCCGAAATTCGGGAAACCGATCATCAGAGTACACAGCATGTTTGGGTTTGTGTCCGTAAAATAGGCATTCCGTGGTATCTTCTATGACCTGGGCGATCGAGGTGTTGAGAAGATTGAAGAATTGGAAAGGTCAAGTCAAAGGATGAGTAAGACACTTGCTTATTGAGAAGGGCCGTGCGTTGCGGGAAAGAAATTGTATTTTTCTTGAGTCCTGAGAGTTCTCGAGCGCCGGATAGTCCTCTCAAGAGAGGGGGGCCAAAACTCAAGCTAACACAAGGGACTGAATAGGTACGAGTGTGTGCGTGTAAAGAAGTAGAGTAGAATGAAATATTATGGAGTAGGGATGGTGGGTGGGGATCGAAAACTGTTACGATCTGTTGTGGCCACCGTAAATGACTCCCCTCGTCATATCACATATATCACATTGCTTTGTCTGACACGAAACAATGGACTTATACGAGTATATATTTCCCCCTCATCCCAACGGACACCCTCAGTCGATTCTACACAGACTGAGGGTGAGCCGAATCATTTTCCACATCCGAATAATACTTACAAGTACCATAGATTAGATACTGATTGTATCTGTGCTATCTAGGTACTTAACAGAGTCGATTCTACACAGACTGAGGATTAGATACTGATTGTATCTGTGCTATCTAGGTCGGACTTCAACAGGTTATGGGCCTGTGCTGAAGACGTTTGAAACCGAACCTAGCATTTACATTGACTGCCTCCTGGTAGTCCGAAATATACGGACTGAACTCACGGAATTGCGTGACAACATATTTGCCTCACGTTTTTTTTGATTATCTCCTGTCGCGTTACTACCGACTGCTATCGGAATGACTATTCCTGACGAAACAAAAGCTGCTGCTACCTCACCACCTATTTTCTCTCCCTCGCCCGACCGCATCACGGAAATGAAGAAAGTAGACAACTCTTCGAACCCCACTGTCTTGCCGGTAGGAAAGGTGACAGCAAATTGGACCTACCACATCTTGGATAAAGATGACGGGAAATGGACTGACTGGTCGTACAATATGGAATTAGAGCTTTCCATGGCCCAACTTTGGGAATACGCATTTGACCCGCCACCCGCACCTCACCAGACATATGAACCACGCGCATACAGGGCGTGGAACAGCAATAACCGACTCACCTGTTCTTTCATCAAACGGGCGCTGTCTCCCTCTGAGCAGAAACTATGCACAGACGAGTGGAATCCAGTGGCGCTATGGAGATACTTGAAAGATCGACATGGCGGGGCAGTACCAGTCCAGCAAGTTCGGCTTCTCCAGGAGGCCCTTACCACAAAGTGCTCTCCTACCGAGTCTCTCACCAAGACAGCGGACACCATATTTGCAAAGATAGATCGTGCGTTCGATGTGGGTGATGTCACGAAAGACCTTTTGAAGTCGATCGCAATCTTGTCTGCCCTATCTGACAGATCATACGCCCACATTAGATCTATTGTCTCACGCGATCTCACTACTGCGGCCGACATGGAAAAGTATGGACCCGCGGAGATTTGTCGTTTCCTGGAGGGCGAACAGACGCTAATTGACGCTGACAAATCCAATGTGGCACCTGCAGCGGATCCCACACCGACTGCGTTCACAGCAAAGAGCTCGAGATATGAGAAGCTGATATGCACTGGGTGCAAAGCAAAGGATCGACCAAACTACACTGGGCACACGCAGCTGTGGTGCATCCTCGAAGGAGGCGGCATGGAAGGGAAGACGATTGAGGAGTCTAGGAAGGCACGGATTGCGAAGGCAAAGAAAAAGGCAACATCAAAGTTCACCATCACTCCATCAGGAGGTTCCGCCTTCACGATTGAAGGGGACTCCAACGCCATCGCCGCCTATATTGCAACACAGGGGAAGCCAAATACGGTGACAAAGACAGAGTTCGCAGGCCTAGCATCTGATAAGCCCCCTGTCATGGGATCGCTGGATGAGGTTGAGGCACTCGAGTTCGATATGTTGATTGCGCTTGAGGAGGAGCTCAAATCTGGTAAAGTCACCTGGTCAGAAAACCGGAATGAGGAAGCCTTATCAAGCGCCATCATACCTTTCGACAACCAACCATTTTTCCTTGACTCAGGCGCAACCATCCATATTTCCCCTGATGCTTCAGACTTTGTCACTCTCACACCAATCCTCGAGAGATCTATTTGAGGAGTCGGCGGATCTGCCATTGCTGCAACTGGAGTCGGCAATATTCGCCTTCGAACCAACAGTGGAACTTACATTGAACTCGATAATGTGTTGTACGTCCCGAAATCAATGGTTTGCCTCCTGTCAGTTAGCAAGCTAGCAAAACATGCGGGTATTGTAACCACTTTCGACGAGAATGGAGCTCGCCTCGTACACAAGTCCACAAAAGTCCTCGTTGCATCAGGAACACTTCTTCCAAGCAAAGATCTTTACGCATTAGACATTCACCTCGATTGAGCACTTGCAGTCCATGCTGCCCCAGACATTCAGTCCTGGCACTACAGATTAGGACACGCGAATTACCAAGCCATCATCCAAATGGCACGCGCCGGAATGATCGAAGGTATGCCCAAAACCTTCCCTGCCAAACCCCCGAAATGTAACCACTGCATTCTTGGTAAACAGGCCCGTACGCCAGTACCAAAGAAGCGGGAGGAAGGGGAAGGGCATAGGGCAACGCAAAAGCTTGAAAAGATATGGGTGGACTTAACAGGGCAATCTGCTGTATCGTCTCGTACAGGAAACAATTATATTATGAACGTTGTCGACGATTATACGAATAAACCATGGTCCATCCCGCTAAAGACAAAAGATGATGCTTTTGGGGAACTACAGGCCTGGATCTTGGCACGCGAAAATGAATCTGGCAAGAAATTAAAGATACTACGTGTTGGACAAGATGGCGAGCTCAATGGCGAGAACCATAAAGCATGGTATAAGGCAAGAGGTATCATTCTTGAGGTGGGAGCACCATACACTTCCGCCCACATGGGGAGAGTCGAACGAATGCATCGTACCCTAATTGGAAAGGCCCGTTCAATGCGACTAGCCGCAAGATGCCCCGCATTCTTGTGGGACGAGTTCTATCTTACCGCCACGCACCTCCACGGCAAGACTAAAACATCCGCTGTCAGTGATGTAACTCCAGATGAACTCTGGTATGGTCATAAACCTGACTATTCCTACATCTGTGAGATAGGGTGTCGCGCCTTCGTTCTTATCCTTGGGAAGAGCAATCCGAAAATATACGAACATTCGATTGAATGTGTCCTAGTGGGATATGATAGTAACTCCAAAGCTTATCGGTGCTATGACAGGGCAACAAGAAAAATATACAGCTCCTACCACGTAAGATTCATTGAAAGTCACGATAGCCCACCAACACCGATGCCGAGCTCATTACCTACAATGGACGCCTCCCAAGAGAACATCCCTCCGATGCACAAAATTGTACAAGATGCCTCTTTAGAACCAATCTCGCCACTCGACGATGACGAGTCCACCCGCATGCCTGGTCCCATTATGAATGACGATGATCAGATAGAGCAGATGGACGTACCATACCAACCACAAGCCGATCCACCAAACGAACCGCAGCCAGCACAAGATCCGGCTATAGTACAACCGATGCAGCCAAGACAATCAAACCGAATTCCTGTTCCAACACCTAAAATCGCGATGGACGATCACACAGAATCTCGAATCGAAAGAGCTGTACGAGAATCAAAGGAATCGGCGGAGCGGGTGAGGACAGCACGGGCAGAGAGGCAGAAAGCTTTAGAGGCCCTACGGCAAAGGGTGGATACAGATGGTGACGTTGATGTGGGCGCTAATGAATTAGATCAGACACTTGCAGCGCTAAGTATGATCGAGGATACACAAAGTGACGACACAATAGCAGACCCTGAGGCACCGAGAACGTTGGAGGAAGCCAAGAAATCGGCAGACTGGTCAAGGTGGGAGACATCATGCCGTGATGAACTAGATTCATTGAAGGGTATGGGTGTCTGGGAGCTAACTCCACAAGAAAGCGTGCCAAATGGACAGAAGATATTCAAGGGACGCCCCGTGTTTACCATAAAGCGGGATGAAAAAGGCTGTATCACGCGTTTCAAAACCCGACACGTCTTGCAAGGATTCACGATGGTACAGGGCCAAGATTATGACAAGTCCTCCTCACCTACTGCGCGCGCGGAATCATGGCGGATCCTCTTGCATCTAGCAGCAACCCTAGGGTGGGATGCCACACAAATTGATGTGAAGACAGCCTTCTTAAATGGTATACTACCTGAGGAGGAGCAGATATTCATGCAACAACCAAAGGGTTTCGAGCAAGAGGGCAAGGAAACATGGGTTTGTAAGCTATTACGACCGATCTATGGAATGAAGCAAGCAGGTAGGATATGGAACCGAACACTCGATGATGTCATGCAGAACTTGGGATTCGCGAGATTAAAATGTGAGGCGTGTCTCTACTACAGGAAGAACAATCGAGGAACAGTGATAACTGGTATTCATGTCGATGATTTCCTGTCCATAGCGAGCACGAAGGAGGCAAACAAATTCTTCAAACAACAGTTAAGAGCGAACTGGACGATCTCCGACCTCGGCATGCCACGACACATCGTAGGTATGGCAGTCGAATGGGACCGCCCGGGCAGACAAGTGTTCCTATCACAAACAGTATTGATTGACCGACTCATATCCCAATATGGACAATCGGACACATCTCCTGTAGCCATCCCCATGGAACCAGGCCTTAAGTTGCGACGGGTGGATTGATCTAAGCTCAGCCATGAAGAACTCAACAAGCTCACACACATACCTTACCGAAATCTAGTCGGCAGGCTTCTCTGGCTCGCCATCTCCACCCGGCCTGATATACAGTACGCGGTTCAACAATTGTCACAATTCCTCGACTGTTACACCTACATTCACTGGCATGCAGCCGTGCGCGTCGTCAGATACTTGAAGGGGACGCGCGACCTGAGACTACAGCTAGGGGGAAACACAATTGGACTTTTCGGCTTCACGGATTCTGACTGGGCAAATTGCCTCGATACGCGACGGAGTGTGGGAGGCTATGCATGGTCAATGGGAGCAGGATTGGTCTCATGGGCAACGAGAAAACAGAAAACCATAGCAGCCTCATCGTGTGAGGCAGAATATATGGCAGCGTTCGAGGCAGCACAAGAATGCATATGGCTACGAATGGTCATGGACGCACTAGGACACTCTCAGGACAAGGCAACAACTATATTGTGCGACAATAACTCAGCGATAAACCTATCGGAAGATCCGATGCTACATTCGCGGGTAAAGCATGTCGACATCAAATATCACTTTCTACGAGAGCGCGTGGCTTCGGGAGAAATTACTTTACGATATGTCAACACGAAGGACAACGTCGCCGATATCTTTACAAAGGCTCTACCGACTCCCCAGTTCACGAGACTCCGGACAATCTTAGGACTACAATAATTCCACGCGAGGAGGAGTCCAACTTTACGGTGAGGAGGAGTGTTACGATCTGTTGTGGCCACCGTAAATGACTCCCCTCGTCATATCACATATATCACATTGCTTTGTCTGACACGA
>JABAJZ010007099.1:0-12406 GCA_018857265.1 Termitomyces sp. T32_za158 | reverse complement strand
AAGCGTAACTAGCCAACATGTACGGTAGTATTGATATTGACAACCTTGGACTGTGTTTTGCCTGAATGACTGCTTGACTTCCTGACTCATTCTCTCTTTATTTTCACGACTGTCTGCTCAACTCATTCTTGTCTTCCGAATCGTCTTGTCTCTTCTCAAATCTGTCTCGTCGACTCCCGGTTATCTGAATCTCCCGAATCTTGTCTCATCTACACCTTCTGTTCCGATCTCGACTCATTCAATCTCTCTTATCTCCGGTTTCCCTTCAACTCAATAGTTTTGCCTTGTTTCCTGGCTCCACTTCAACTCAATAGTATTGTCTCGTTCCTCCAGTTTCCCTTCAACTCAATAGTTTCGCCTTGTTTCCTGGCTCCACTTCAACTCAATAGTATTGTCTCGTTCCTCCAGTTTCCCTTCGACTCAATAGTTTTGCCTCGTTTCCCGGCTCCACTTCAACTCAATAGTATCGTCTCGTTTCTCCAGTTTCCCCTCGACTCAACAGTTTTGCCTCGTTTCCCAGTTCCCCTTCACCTCGACAATCCCATCTCGTTTCTCCGGTTTCACTTCGTCTTCACAGTTTCGCCTTGTCCTTTCATCTCACTTCCCAGTTCGTGTCCCAGACCACTCCGGCCTCAGTTAATCTCGCACTCTTCCCATTCTAACAACTCATCTCATAAATCCACCCTTCGTTCTATTGTCACTCTCCCTGGTAACGCCCCACGCACCCTGGAACTCTCTTAGTTCGTCCTGGAGCACCCACACTACGTCCCAGACCACCGTCCACACCCCAAAAAGCCCCTAGTATCCCGGAGCATCCTCCTTACCGCGTCCAGGACTTCCTCGCGTCACGTTAGGTTAAGTGTATCTAGCTATATCCAGTCTGCTACCGTAGGGCCTTGCTTTGGAAGAAGCCCCCGAGGTTAGCGGGACCTGACACTAGCATGATATATGTTGAGGACCATCAAACCTTCATGTAGATAAGTAGAGTGAGAGGTTGACTTGTCAGGTTGTCTTGGTTTTGAAGTGTTTTGAAGAGTTCCTTCCGCCTTGCAGAGGAATGAAGCTATCAGATTTGTTAGTGAAGATCAAAATGAAGAGTAATCAAAACAGACCTTTACTACAATGGCTCAAACAATGCCAACCTCGTTGCATGGAGAATCATCTCCATTTTGAGGTGGAATTGTATTGGGCTCATGCTCCTCTGGGGTTGCAGGATTATAATGTTTTGCAGGGCTATATGTAGATATAACTGCTTGGGTGGCGAGATTGATAATATGCACAAGACATCTATCCCTGGTTAATCAGGAAAAGTGTGAACCTTGTTATAGCATACCTGATTAATCGGACCTTCCAATTCCATGGGTTTATCTTGAGCAATAAATGTTTGGGGCACCTATTAACTTGTGCTTCAAAATGTTGGAGCATGGTAAGGTTATTGGATATGTTATTGCATGTGACTCAACCAACCTGCAGGAAAATTAGTTTTGAATGAGTTTCAACTCAAGAGAAATCATGATATCATTGCACACTTTTGCTGTGATTTCCAGTCTTTGAGCTATGCAGAAGAGTGCTCATCCTAGATGTTTTCCATCATGTGCTGTATTCATTGATGTAAAGCCCAAAGGAGCACTCTTCTCCTCCCAGACTCCTGGTAAGGCTTCCTCAATCCATTGTCCTGTAACTGCATAATATGCATCTGTGCTTCCAGCCTGCCATGCATCACATGTTATGCTGACCTCTCCTGAGACAGTGCTGCTCTGACAAAAAGGATTGTTACCAATTTCACATTAAAGATAGGAAGTTACAACCAACCTGAAGACATTCTTGAACACCTTCTGGAATAACTTGAGAATATGTTGATGGATTGCCTTTTGGTTGGGAATCTTCACTCCATCTGTAGCATGAGAGGCGACATTGATCATTTCAATAAACTTTGAGCATTCAATTACTAAGATTGACTGAAATAAATACTGTAAGTAAAGATGGAAAAATAAATATAGTTAACTTACCTGATCTGTTGCCACAAGCCACTCAATAGCAACCAAACAAAAGAGACTATCAAAATATGGGATGATGTGGTCCTTAGCTGGAAAATCCTGAGAAATGACCATCAAATGAACTCTGATGTTTGTCCATCTCCACCTCAGCTTTCTGGGCAGCAATATCTTTGGGTAATCTGGATTCAAAATTATTTTCAATAGCCCATTTGTGGTATCAGCGCTTATAAATAGGAAAAAGACATGTCAGAAAAAGTGATAAAACTAGAATTTTAAGACATACCATATGGCTGCTGATGGATCCTATGTGATGACAAAGTGTAGACACCTCAGTCACAATGTCAACATGATGTCCTGATTCCTTCCTATATAGATAAGATATAGTTATATGGGATAACTGACATAGGTATTGAAATGATCAATATACACACATGCAGAGTTTACATCACCGCTTCCTTTTCCCTCCTGGATGGATCTTGGCTGGATCAAAGAACTGATCAACATCGCAGCTCTTCCCCTGCATCGAGACATGCGGTACAGGTAGGTCATCCACCTTGGAGGACTGAGACTCGTTATCTGATGGAGTCTGGTCTGGAGCAGATGCTCATACATGATTCCACATACATTCCCTCTTTTTTTTGCAGGGCTGCTGACCTTCTCCATCAGATCCCTCATCATCGTCAATCTCAATAGTCTGTTGGGGTGCAGAGGAGGTAGGTGGAGGCTCTAGATCAAGGGAAATAGTGTCAGAACCGGGGCTTTCTGTGCCCTTTGCCTTTTCTGCTGCAGCACGCTTTTGTGCTTCAATATCTGCTGTATGAGCCAGACGGTGTGATGTTAATATCAACTTGCCATCATTTTCAGCGCCGAGTTGAGAAGAAGCAGTGCGAATACATTTTAAACACATAAATCAGGTGGATCCTTGGTTGAGTAGCCTGAAAAAAACATATAGAGTCCTGCCGACAACTACCGAGACAGTTTCAAGCCTCAAATTGATACAATACCTGATGGAGATCAATGGGTAGCAGCTCAGTAACAACACGGTCTCGGTTCATCTACTCAGATTCAAAGCATAGGATATGAGAATTATGCAGACAAGAGTACATAGTACACCACACGATGGAAGTGCATGGAAGTGTGGAATATCAATGACAGCTGCCAATTGAGCTGCTGACTAACTAATTCGACAATGATCCGCTGATGGGCTGTGAAGACGGGGCTCAGGCCGGCGGCTCAGGCTTGACATATGTCCAGGCTGAGCCTCAGACTTTGGGAGGCAGTTTTACAAGGCTCGGCCTGGCCCGGCCTCTACAGGCTTGGCTTGGCCCGGCCTATGGCTCAAGGCCTGAGCCAGCACAACACTACTGACCACCTACCAGCACACACAGATAGCACCAAGACAGTAGAAGCCTTCCTAACCCTGAAAACACACCTGGACCTGGCAGACGGATGACAAAGAGAGAACCAGTTGAACCTGGATTTCTCTTTCCAGATGGTAAACAGACCGGTATAATTGAGAATAGACCAAATATATATAAACAAAAACCTCATCCCATACAGTTGGGAATAGAAAATAGAAAGAACAGGTACAAACACCGACCACTCAATGGTATCTGCAACGGTAATGAACCCTAGGACAAGTCACAGCTACGTGGAAAAACCTCCTACTGAAGGGCCCTGCCCCGAGAAGGTCATGGGGGAAGGCAATCACGGTTTTAGTGGGTATTGGTTGAACTGAGCCCCACGCAGTGTGTGTACAGGCATTTCTGCAAGGTGGCCCCTTGACCTAAGAAAGAAAAAAGAAAAGAAGAGCAGCGAACTTGCTCATGTCCTGACACATAGAGGCTGCCTAGATGTGCTGTCTTCGTGCCACCGAGACTCCACCAAAAAAAAAAAAAAAGACACGAGGTCTAGCAGAATTTGCCCAAACTATCCAAAAGCTAATGGTCTACCTTTAATATAAAAGAATCAAACGTGTGTCCAAGAAACAAAGAACAGGGCCGGCGAGTTTCTCTTTTTGTATATGTATAAAATCGCTCAATAGAGAATATTTCTTAGCGAGGTGGGCGCCACCGTTAGATACCTTAGTAGTGGGCACTGATTTCCATCAACAGTCGGGAGTCCGGCCAAAATTTTCTCAATCGGCAAACTGTAACGTTTGCGTGGGTGCACGGTAACGTCACACGGGGTTGAGGAGTGTTCGCAATAGCACAGGTGTAAGTTTTAGTATTAGAAAAAGCTCGCTCTCTACGATACAGGACGGTTCCTTATATGATAGAGATAAGCAGTGCGTAAAAGAGAATAGTAAGCAATTCAATAGGAAGAAAATCTATGAGGGCCGAGAACACAGAGCCGGCTGTGGTCTCCGTCCAAGAGGATAATTGTTGTACGCGCCGCTACACAAACATTCAACAAACAAAACAGTCTCTGTGGTTCCTGAAGAACCAGCCCTCTTCCATCAAGGATCATGTTCCTTCGACGCACACTGAATCTGTTCAAGTCCTTGAGATTGACACATGATTGTCCGAATGCTCAATCTCATTCTCGAGTTGCAGTTCCCCGTCAGTTTCCAACCACTGGCTTCAAGGATATACCCATGTCAGAGAAGGTCGAGGAAGAGTGTTGGCAGTGGTACACTCCTCAATCGTTTTATCCAGTTCGAATAGGTGATGTAATCCACTCAAGATACCAAGTCCTATACAAAGTTGGTTATGGGACCACGTCTACCCTTTGGATTTGTCGGGACCTCCAGTTAGTCCGCCGTCTCGTTCATTGTTGATGGTTGACAGAATCGGATTATCAACAGCTCCTCCAACCATGTCTGTATGAAATCTATGGTCTGCGACTATCCTTCCGTTCAAAGAGAGATCAAGGCATACGAGGCTTTATCCAAGGCTGCAGAAACCACTACAATGCTGGGACAGCACTGCGTCCGGAAGGCCTTGGACATTTTTGAAATAGGAATCGGGAACCGCAACTACCATTTCCTTATCCATGAACCTCTTGGTTTCACTATCCAGATGGTTGCTAACATGTATACGTATAAAGGCAATCGTCCCAATCTCCCCGCTTCATACATTAGAAGGGTAGCTCGTCATACGTTGTATGCTCTAGAATTCCTTCATAGCGCCGGGGTTGTCCATGGAGGTGAAAAGTCCTTTATCCTTGTCTCTTTGTCTTCTAACTTGTCCCTGACTCCAGACATACAAGCAAACAATATTCTCCTCCGCATTGGGGACGACTCAGTCCTCAAAGACACCGAGGAAGACGAAATCGAACATGCTAGCCGCAGGAAAGTGACTGAACAGACCACTGTTTTTGAATCACGAGCTTTTGTCGGACCTGTGGGTCGTTTGTTAAGTTCCAGGGACCCATTCGTTCTATGTGATTTTGGCGAAGCACGTACTGGGAAAAATTCTTATACGGAGTTTATCCAACCTGCTCCTTTTCGAGCACCAGAGATCTTTCTTGGTATCCCATGGGGCACACCGGTGGATATCTGGAACTTGGGCTGCATGGTTCGTTTCATTATAGTCATCCTTGATAGCTGTCTGATATGTTCAGATAGGTTTGGAACTTGATGTTCCGCAATCATCCCTTCTTTGGAAGAAGCAGTTCAGGTGAAGATCTTGAAGGACAAAGTAGCTGCAGAAATCGGCTTGCTCGGATGGCCGCTCTGCTCGGACCGCCTCCTCAAGAGCTGCTGAGCCAGTCGCGCTCAGTCGCGCCCGAGTTTTTCTTTGAGGATGGGACACCGAGAGGGGAGATACTGCATGAGACCCTTGAGTCGTTCCTGGCGTTGTCTATCCAGAAAACAGGACGTAAAATGACCTCAGAAGATTCCGAAATGTTCCTTGCTTTTCTTAGGAAGACCTTGACATGGACGCAGGAATCGAGAGCCTCTGCTTCCGAGCTGCTTTCTGATCCTTGGATTCAAAAGACAGCGAATGAAGATTAGTGCCGTGGCTCAATACAATGTCTATGTCTGTTATTTCAAGATCAGGCGGTCTCCGACCGCACAGTCCGCTACTTGTCACTTAGCAACCGCGAATAAGCAACCTGATGTCCGAAGCCTCATGCGCCACCAACATATGTGCGCGTACATGTACATAATATCAAGATAATCCAAAGTACCACGTTGATAACCTGTGTGCACGTATATGTACATAACTTTCAATCCAATCCTAACGACCAAAAGATGTCACTCCTAAGCACGAACTTGAATACATCCAATGTCCCTACTGCTGCACCGTACAGTTGCACTTGCCATCTGTGGCCATCGCATATACTTCGTATGCCACCCGGGCAAGAGCTATCAATGTCACGGACGTGGTTTTCCCATCCAGTCCCAAACGTGTATCCTCCATGAAAATATCTGCTTATGGTGCCGGAAAACAACGCTGTTTTTGTTGGCTACTCAAAGCAAGCGCACCATCGACCCCTGTATCCGTCTCCTCCCTATCCTTTACTCCCATTGTTTCCACTCTCTCCACTCATTCCATTATCTCTCTTTCAATATCACATATATCACAATTGGCCATACACAAACGTTACTTTACATGCACCCCAGTCAATCGTATATTGAACTGAGGGTGAGTAACATCTCTACATATCCTACTGAATACTTACTGACATAACTACCAGACAGACTGTAAACTTACGCGTCTGTCAGATTAACATAGAAGTGTCAAGTTCTAACAGGTTATGGGCTTATCAAGCAAAACACTCTAGGACTATCTGGCGATACTAAGGAACTCATAGAACTCTCTCTTCACCTGGTCACACCCTTGGCACTCTCGGACCCTGACCCCGATCAGCCGCACAGAATATCTAAGCGAGCTCCTTTGTTCTCGCGTATAGGGCCTTTTGTCTACCCTATAAACTCGTCACATTACGGGATCTACCTCCTTACCCAAACGCTGCATTGAACACTACCATGCTCTCCACGGACACGAGCTATCCTCGCATTCGTCTTGCGAAGCTAAACGCTCACTGGCCTGCTGCTGAACCACCATTCGATCGTGCCACCGGGGAGTTCTCAAAGTGGTCTACAAAGCTTGAGATCTTCCTGCAGCAGAGCGGCCTCAATCGCTACATCTTCGCATCGGAGAGAAACCCCAGCAGACTGATCACTCAACCAAATGAGACTATGGAGCCCAACGTGTACGCAAATTGGTTATCCAACAATGATCTCATCATCGGCGTCATCTGCGCCGCCGTTTCCGAAGCAGAACAGGAGGGACTCGAGACTGACGGCTCCGCGAAGGAGTGCTATGACGCCCTAAAGGCTCGAGCCCAGCGTGAAGGACAAATAAAATTATCCTTTGATCCAATACTCCAGATTGAATACATATTTCGTTAATCTACTGCAAATACATTATGATGTTGCGTCAGGTTATGGGCCCCAGAGCGATAAACAAAAATACTTCTGAAACTTTACAGTTCCCAAAGTTCAACGGCACCAATTACCATATATGGTCAGACAATATGAAAGCTGCCCTACAGTCTAAGGCGCTTTGGGGTGTCGTATCTGGTCGAGAGCCTCGCCTGCCCAAACCTCCTACCCAATATGAAGACCTTATGACCTCCACATATCCTAAGGAGAACAAACCATCAATGTCCGTAACCAAGGAGGGAGAAGACCTGATGAAGGTCTTACAATCTAAGGAATTTCCAATCTGGCAATCTGCTCGTGATAAATACGAACACTGGCTGAATAAGGACGACTCTGCTACAGGGATAATTCAAAATGCCATCAAATATACCCAACGCGAATCCATAGTTGACCTTGATAGCTCCAAGGAGATCTGGGATCACATGCGGAAGAATTTCGTCGACCAGCAGAGTGGAATCAATGTACACTACTACTATCAGCAGCTGTACGCCAAGAAATGGGACGGGAATTCTCCCTTGACAGATCATCTTGGGTTCTATATGAGCATCCGCCGTTGTTTCATTGAATCTGGCCACAGAGTCGATGATTATACTATCCTTAATGCTATACTTCTATCGTTACCCCACACTCCAACGTGGGAAGTGGTCAAACAAAACTTGTTGTTTAGGAGCCCTTCCCTCACCCTTGAAAATGTCTCCACGGAACTATTATCTGTGTATGACTGTATTTCCTTGGAAGATAATGCTTTGCGTAAACCCCTCGCATTTGCATCGAAGAAGGAAGTCAGTTTGAGTGGGAGTAATACGGAATTTAGGGAAACGAAGAAGAAAGTTAAAGCTAAGCGTGAACCCAAGCCGGACGATATCTGCCACAACTTTGGCAAAAAGGGACATTGGCGACCTAAATGCCCCAAGCCCAAGAGACCTAAGGAGACTGGAAACGCCAACATCTCTATTGTTCCTCCCAAAAACAATACTCGTGAAGTCGGCAAAGTATTAATGGCCACATATAATGGCATGCCTGCAGGTTTACTTCTTGATAGTGCCGCGTCATGCCACATGGTAACTGATCGAGCATACTACATCAACTACCGTGGCATTGATAATCAGCATATTTCCGTCGGCGGCCTGAATTCCTTACCAGTAAAGGAAAAAGGAACAATAGCTTTCTGAACTTGTCTTCCCACCGGAACAAATGATGTTCAACTTCATGATGTACTACACATTCCTACTTTGGGAGCCAACCTCATTAGCCTAGGGTCTCTTCAACGAGCAGGAGCTACTATTAATGGCTTGAGTCACGGTATCAGCTTGTCTTGGGGTAACTGCGAATTTATGCAGGCTAACCTGATTGGGGAGCATGGCACTTTATATCGCATCGACACTATGACTTTAGGAACTGTTGACAAAAAGGTGGCGTTCATTGCCAACAAATCAACAATGCGCTTGTGGCACCGCCGTCTGGCTCATATCAGTCCACGCTCTATCAAAACAATGATGGATCAGCATTTAGTAACTGGCATGAACATAAAACTTCCTAGAGAGTTCGATAGACTCTGTAGTGGTTGTGCTGAGGGAAAATCCATTCGACCACCACTCCCCAATTCCAGCAACACAAAATACAAACAAAATGAATTGTTGGTGATGGATCTTACTGGCCCAATGAGTGTGGAAACTTGGGACGGAAACCAATACGCACTAGTCATAGTTGAAGCCAGTCGACGTTATCCAGTGGCCACCCTCTTAAAGTCCAAGGACGAAGTGGTGGAAGCTGTTCACAATATTATTGCCCGATTTGAACGTGACGCCGGGAAATTTGTCAAAATCATTAGGACAGATAATGGAACAGAGTTTGTTAACGCTAAAATGGACAAGTTCTGTTCACAAAATAGGATCAAACATCAGACTACAAACCCTTACCGGCCTCAGGAAAATGGCATCGCGGAACGCACTATTGCTATCATTATGGAGATGGTTAGAAGTATGTTACATGAGGCACGAATGGACTTACGCTATTGGGGTGAAGTGTTTATGTATGCGTCATACATTCGTTCCCTCACTCCTAATTCGGCTCTTCAAGGAAGAATTCCTTACACAGAATGGACTGGTCGTGCTCCTGATGTCTCGCATCTTAGGATCTTTGGATCACTTGGATGGGCACACGTACCAAAGGAAGTACGACAGGGAAAGCTGGAATCCCGTGCTGTTCGAGTACGCATGTTAGGTTGGTGGTGCAATGAGACCAAAGGTTATAGGCTTGAGGATTTGGAGAACGGAAAGCTCATTGCTTTCCGAGATGTCCAGTTTTACGAGGACGACACTCCTAGTGAGATGGCGTGCATAGATCCTGATTCTCCACGTTCCACAACTGAGGAAATTAATGACTTCATTGATACAGCCACTTATCCGAAATCGGACGTACCTCATTCCATATCAATCCCCAATCCTACATTGGAATCTGAAGTCAAAACCAAATTAGTAGAAGAGAATCAGTCTGACCATGAGGTCGAATATTCACCCGTTGGAGAATTGCAATATCCAATCGACACACCTCCACCCTCTCCTACACAGACACCCATTAATCCTCAGGTCCCACCTGCTCCTCAAAAAACCAGCAAATGGAGTGACCTGCCCCGACGTGAACCATCTATGCGTCAAAAACGACTTCCAATCAGATATCAACAGAACAATGATGACAAACAATCCACACACATTGCCTTTGTTACTGTATCGGGACCTCGAGTTGAAGATGTGATGAAGACGAATGAAGCTGAAGAGTGGCGGCAAGCAATAGATGCAGAATACAAGCAACTTGTTAGCAAAAAGATTTTTGTGGAAGTAGATGAGTTACCTCCGGGAAAGAAGGCGGTAGGAAGCAAGATAGTCTTGAAACAAAAATTCGACGAGCATGGCCATTGAACCAAGTATAAAGCTCAAATTGTGGCTCAAGGATTCTCACAAATCCCTGGAATCGATTATGAAGACACGTTCTCATCAGTGGCCAAGTTTACAACGCTTTGTGTCTTTTTGACTTTGGCAGCTTATCTCGATTTTGATGTCCATCAGATTGATGTGATTGGAGCCTATCTGGAAGGAACTCTCAATGAGGAAATTTACATGAAAGCTCCTCCAAACGTTGGGAAAGCTAGGTTCTGGAAGTTGCTCAAGGCAATTTACGGACTTAAACAGGCCGGACGAAAGTGGAAAGAAAAACTACATGATGTCTTCTTAAGCCTAGGCTTCAAACAATCACGAGCTGATGACTGTTTATACATCTTGCAATCTGAAGGGTTGATTGTCCTAATTGTGCTTGTGTATGTCGATGACATAGCTATAGCGGGAAAGGACTTCTTTCGAATCATATCTTTCCAAACCAACATGGAGGAAAATTTCGATATTACGGACTTAGGAGAAATTCATTACATGCTGGGCCTTCAAATCATGCAAGACTGTCCCAATCGACTTTTGAATCAGTCCTTGTATATCAACTCCATGCTTGAACGTTTTGGGATGTCAGGATGTCATCCTGTTCACACCCCGTTGCCAACTAATCATAATCTGTCACTTCTCCAATCCCCCAAGACTACCTCCGATCACAAGGCTTATGAAGATTACTCCCATGGTCTTGTATATTTATCTTTAATCGGGTCTTTACTATATGCAACACAGACACGACCCAACATACAATTTTCTGTCAGTCTACTCGCACAATTCTCAAGCAACCCTGGTATTGCCCACCTTGCAGCTTGCAAGAGAGTCCTCAGGTACTTAAAAGGGACCAAAAATCATAGTTTGCAACTTGGAGGATTTGTCAAGGATGAAATCCGTATTGTTGGTTGGAGCAACGCTAATTGGGCGCAAGACAACTATGATCGTCGATCTATTAGCGGTTGGTGCTACGATGTAAATGGCAGCTTGGTATCTTGATCTTCGAAGAAGCAGACTGTCACTGCTACGTCCACTATAGAAGCCGAATATATAGCTTTGGCTAACGCCACCAGGGAAGCTATATGGCTGCAAAATCTGTTAAATGATCTTGATTTTTGACAAGTCAACGCAACTATCATTCATACAGACAGCACCAGTAGTATCACATTATCCAAGAATCCTGTCAATCATTCCAGAGCCAAACAGATCGATATACGATTTCATTTCATCTGCGAGCATATTTGACGCAGCATATTGATTTATTATATTTGAATGAACCAAATTACAATTGATCTGAAGTTAACAAGTTGAAAACCAACTTTATTTAGTATCTTTACTAAGAGTAATGATAAGATTACTGTACCTGAAGTTAACAAGTCGAAAAAGACTTGAACTTCAGTACATTGGCTATATTAATACTTTGGACGTGTATGAGATTTAGTAATACATGACACGATTCTTTCATCATGAAATGACGATGTAAAAGTATAAGGAATGAACATACTATGATGACTTGATGACATCAAAAATGAGGTCAATTGGAGTTCTCTTCAACACTCCCACTCGACAATGACCGGATTTCTAATACTCCAAGTTTCTCTCGACATTTGAAGAAGGTGTCACGAGGTAGAGCTTTAGTAAGGACATCTGCGATCATTTCTTTAGTTGAAACGTAGCGTAATTTGATATCCTTGGAATTGATATGGTCACGGATAAAATGATATCGAATATCGATGTGTTTTGCACGAGAATGAGCAACTGGGTTATTTGAAAGAGCAATGCTGCCTGCACTGTCAGAGTGGATAATCGTGGCCGAAGTTTTTGGGGATGATCGAGTTTGGATAATAAAGTCCTGAGCCAAATAGCCTCTTTGGTGGCATTTGATGAGGCAATATATTCAGCTTCAACGGTAGAGGTTGCAACTACAGACTGTTTTTTCGACAACCATGAAACAGTGCCATCATTGAGAGCAAAACTCCATCCACCAATATATTTACGGTCATAAACATTGCCAGCCCAATTAGCATCACTCCAACCCACAAGATTAATTGTGTCGTTAGTTTGACCACCAAGTTTAAGACAGTAGT
>JABAJZ010007098.1:0-12474 GCA_018857265.1 Termitomyces sp. T32_za158 | reverse complement strand
TTAAGTCTAACCATTTAGTCTTCTTTCTTTTTTCTGTATAACCACTCAATGGTAGGTATATACTACTCATATGCACTCCTCTTGCGTTGAGAGGCAAGGAAGAGGAGTGATCTTGATTTTTCTGCTAAGCAGTTCCTCTTGATAGAGGTTTTTTGTACAAGCTGACACATTGTATACAGTTGCTGCATACTATTTTTATGGCAGGACATGGCAGTATCAAATCAAAGGGTCCCCTTAGGACAGTTTTTAAGCCACTATACTTGAAAATTTACATTTTTCCAGAATGTTTAGTAAATTAAAGGAAATACTTTGACGATTCAAATCTTTTGGACTGTATTTTGTTATTTTGTTTAAGCAACAAATCTTTTGCAAGTAATGGTTTCTAGGGCTTTATTTGATCAAACAAATTCACTGCCTTTTTACTGATGTAAAAGTGCTGTTGCACAACATACCAAATTGCTAAAACATGTGAAATATTTCTCTTTTTTAGATATATGTTTTCTGTTTTTACAGATTTTGAGCCTCAAGGTTTATGGCTTGGAAGCTTCATGTTTGCAAAGTTTCCAAATAAGGTTTTTCAGGAGCTTTCTAGATCTTGTGAGGTTTAGCAAGACCTTGGCTAAACAAGCGTAAGCTTGCAGCTTACAACTGTCAGGGGACTCCCATTTCCTCAAACTCTAGCCTTTTCCCACTTGTCATATTTTCCTTCCAGGCTTCTTCCCTACTTCTATTCACCAGTAATAACCATTAGTGCCCAGAGTTTCTGTGCGCAGAGATGTAATTGGTTTACTCCTCAGAAATGGTTTAAAGTTCTCCAGACTTGCTCTTTGGACTCCTGGGACTTTTTCAAGATCAGGGTTTATGCTCTGCCAGCTGTACAGTATATTACTATGCCTCTGCTGTCACGAACCATCTTCAGAAAGCATTGCACCACCAATCACCCTGCTAGCTGGACATCCAGACCCCCTGCCTCACTGACCTGAGCCCTGGCAATCACTGCATCAACTCTGTCTGATTCTCCTAAGCCGCGATCTCCTGCATTAGTCCCAATTGATCCTATGACACTGCAACCACCCACTGATGTCGCCCAATTCTTCAATAGTGCTGGGCGCATGGTAGTGTTTTGTGCTTGAGTCCCAGTCAGAGTCCCAGTCACTAAAGTGATATGTAACATGCTAGAAGTGGACTTAACAATAGTAATGAATGCTAGCACATGTAGAGTGCTAGCGACAATGGGTCAAAAGTCAAAGTTAGAAGGCAAAATCGCTAATGGTCACCCAAGATGGTAACCTGCTATTGGTAATACAAAATGGTCGCCTGAGATGGCAACCCAAAGGTGGCAGTACTGTCGGTAGTACTGGGTTGGCAAGGAAAAGACGCAAAATAGATGACTTATCACAACTTAAGTCTGACAACCTAAGTGCACTAAGTTGAGCTCTGAAGTGTAATGAGGAGTGTGAACTGGGGGTAAAGTTCGTTATTTCAAAGTGGTGTCTATGTACAGTTTTTATACTAGTCTCCAGCAATCACTCCCGACACCCAGGCTGACACCTGACATCAAATCACTTGATACGTTGATCCCAATGCCTGCCAACTTTGATTGGAGCAATACGACTCAAGATTTACCATACAATCCCGGGACTCTTCACCAATACATCTCGGAGTCCTATACAGTACGTCTATACAGTACTCTGGGACTGATCAGGCTCAGCCTAGGACAAGTCCCTCCTTGTCAAATACTTAAGTCGTAGCCAGTCAACCATGTACCCTAGTCTTGATATTACCAACATTACCTACATTGCAACCAGTGAACCTTGAACCTACGGAATCCTCTGATCTAAATCCTCAAATTGTTAAAGTCTGCCTCCAGAATCTGTCTCGTCAACTCTACTGTTTTAGCTCAAATCCCGTCTTACTCTGTTTCAACTTGTGAACTCTTGATTTATTTCTCTCAACTTCTTGATTCTTGATCCAAACTTGTCTCATCTCCATCATCTAACTCTGACTTTGACTTCATTTCCCTTTTCACTTTGTCTGGCACTTGTCTCAACCCTGGCCTTGTCTTGTTTGACCCAGAACCTTTTCCCAGACTTGCCCATATCTTTCCCCAACCATTTCCCTCATAATTCTCCAGGAATCCTCATATCCCCTCATGATCTACTCATCTAAAAACCTCGGGACTCACCTAGTTTGCCCCGGACCACCCGCATTAGCCCTGGGATCAAGCCTATGCTGGGACTACCACATCATACCTCATAATTCCCCTCACTTCACCACCAAAACCCCTGGAATCACCCCAGACTTTGTCTCTCAAGCTAGGAGCCAGTGTACTTAGCTACATCTTGTCTGCATCATAAGGCCCCGCTTTGGAAGAAGCCTCCATCATCACTGGAACCTGACATCTGCCCCCACCTTGATGTGCTGCATGCTGGCAGAGGAGTCCTTAGACTTGTTCTCTTTGGATTTTCCTCTGCCAGGTGATTAGTTACTTCCTGTTGTACCATACTGCTCCTAATACATCTTTGGATTTCCCTCTGCCAGTTGTGTGATTAGCTGCAACCTCTGAAGGTCGCCCTTACAACAACAGTTCAGAATATCCTTCTCATAGAACTGTATAAGTATATAGAGCCAGGTATCTGATTTGTATAGCTGTAATGGCTGCTGTGGTCTGGCTCCACTGGCCCTCTTACAACAAGGCCTTTACTAAACAAAGTGAGTTGAGGCTGAATTTAAGTATGGGTTGGAAAAATATGGCTTTGACTAAAGAAGCAAGGACGAGACTAAGCCTTGAGTTGGTGGAAAAACCTCCAATGAGTGATGAGGCCTGTGCCTTCAGCATGGGTCATAGCTCATCTGTAAAGTAGGATATTACTACATACATCTTAAACTTTAGGAATAACAAATAGCTACTACTCCTGCTTCTTAGCTCAGTGGTCTAGTTTGCAGCTAAATTCTACATATTCATTCATTTCCAAAGCAATAGCTCAAGGTTTGAATTTTCTTCCTCAGAAAAAGTGAAACAAACCCTATTGCAAAATGAAGGTTTCGAAGAAAGAAATTTCCCATCAGCACATTGCTCCCTTCCAAGAATGTTGATATCTATCACCATGCTGAGAAATTTTTTTGATGGCATATACTGCCTGCTTGACTCTTCCTAGCGAAAAAAAAAATCGTCACTCCTACCCTACCAAGTCGACTTGAAAGGAAAAATCCTGACATATAACACTCGTTTTGAATAGGCGGTTAGGCGACTCCGATCCGGCAAATACCGCGGGCATTTTCTGTAACAAACGTCTTCACTTGCTTACAACTGATGTTCCCAATGTCAACTGCGATATTTCACTCGAGACTGTAACATGGGCAAATCCACCGGACCTTTCGCCGCCCCCCCTTCTCCTACTCCGCAACTAGTGCACCCCTTTGCAAACACCAACTCTCTGCTTGAGATACTACCTAATAGAATTGACGTCGAAGAGGAGTCGCGTCTCTATGATGAGCTTATGCAGGTACGCTACTTTGACACAAGTGTGCCTTTCATTTCACAAGTGCTTTCTGGTGCTACTAGGATCAAGAATCTGACAGGCGTTCGATAGCTAGCATACCAGGTTCATTAGACTTCCAGAGACCTCCGTCGGTGTTTTCAAAGGACATCTGGTTAGATGATAACACGGGTTCCGGGAAGAGTCTGGCATTTGCGCAGGATGTGAGGATCAATGGCTGGACGAACGTAGGGGATAAGCCAGAACGGGGGTACATCGGTGAGGTTTACTGATCGAACAACTTTTTGACAAGGTTTGAGCTCGGTTGAGTAGTTTATGACTGTGCGATTCGGACTAAGGAGGTTAGAAACCGTCCGCCATCTACCCATTTGTTAGTGATACTCAGAACAAGTTTGTTTCAAAGGGCACGACGATCCATGCGCACAAACGATACAGCGACTTCGACAAACTAGAGACTGCTCTCAGGCGTACACTCCCGGTATGCAACACTTACCATATATGGCCTTCAAAAGCAAGTCTCACATTCTAAACTGTCCTAGCAATCCCAACGACATTTTGTTCCCGCTCTTCCTCCCAAATCCCCGCTATCGCGTTATCGACCAGCATTCCTCGACAGACGGCGACGACTCCTTCAATCTTGGCTCTCGGCAGTGCTACTGCATCCCGACGTTGGGGGTTCAAAGGCCGTCAGGATTTGGGTCATGAGTTAGGTCCCCTTTTCATATGGTCGGGTTATCACGTTATGTTTCCCTTGCGTCCCGAACTAAATTTACTCTGTCGTAGGACAGTTTTTGGTTTCGTATTCTACTATACTCTTGTCGTAGCGATGACTTCATGTAATACGCCACGTCTTTCCTCCTGCGGATGGAAAATGGCCAGACGACCTTGCTTTCGATCATCAATCATCATATTATCTTAGTTGCGCCACCGATTGACAAGCGTTTCATTCTCCTCATCACGAATCGCAATATCTCTCCAAGTCTACATAGCAATCCCGTTGATACTTTCGCGTCGTGTCGCTCCGGGACAGTTGCGACAATCTCATATACAGCTAACAGTACGAAGACGTCACTTCATGTACCGCCGAAGACTTGGGTAGCTTGGGTAGTGTATTCTTGGCGAAAAAGTTTACAAGATTTGTTACTTGACAGTTTTTATGCAAATCTTTGGCTGGTAATCAGTCCCTCTAGAACTTGTCTCCGTCAGAGGGAACGGTCACCGGTCCATGTAAATCGCTGTTCAAGCATGTCGAGTGTAACTCGCGTATAGAATAATTGCTTTTTCTCTTCTGTGATCCAAATGGATCCATCTATCACCATGCCTCTCATTTTGCATCTATAATTGTGGAAAGTATGGAATGGATTCGGAGGTTTGATCGATGATGGACCGATGATTGGATCCCGGACTATCTTATCTTTGCTGCGCGACCATGACCACCGGCAGTTCACAACTCGCAATCCCTCTCCACGTCTCGTACATCAAGTCTCTTGGCGACGTATGTTTTATGCCGTCTCTGAGCAGTCTCCCCAAATTCATGTATGGCTGAACAGAACAAGGATGACCTCGCGTACCACCTGACAGCACATCTGCGCATGAACGCGATATATTGGGGCCTAACAGCGCTTTGTATCATGAGACACAAGGAGGCGCTACCCAGGGACGAGACAATTGAGTTCGTGATGAGCTGTTGGGACGATGAGGCAGGTTTGCGATTCTGGCTTATCTTTTTCTTTTTCCTTGTTTTCTGTATCTCTCCCGTGTTGTGCATCTTCTGACACGACCTACAGGTGCATTTGGTGCACACCCAGACCACGATGCGCACCTCCATTCCACACTCAGCGCTATTCAAATTCTTCTCATGCACGATGCTCTAGACCGTATCGACATTCCCCGCGTTGTCAAATGTAATTTATGGCTATCCACCGTCGACCCCTGCTGAATTAACCTATCATCAGTCATACTATCCCTTCACCAACCATCCGGTGTATTCGCAGGCGACTCTTTCGGCGAGATCGACACCCGCTTCCTTTATTGCGCCGTCAGCGCCCTCTCCCTCCTCGGCCAGCTACATCTCCTCGACGGTGAAGCAAAAGATCGGACGGTCAACTATATCGTGAGATGTAGGAATTTCGATGGCGGATTCGGAAACGTGATTGGGGCAGAGAGTCATGCAGCGCAAGGTGTTGTGTCATCTCTTGTTCCAGACCACAGGTGTTGATATGGTTCATCGGAACTTAGTCTTCGTGTGTGTAGCAGCGCTAGCGATTTTTGATAGACTCGACGTGATCGACGAGGAGACTCTTGGGTGGTGGTTGTGCGAGCGCCAGCTACCAAACGGGGGGCTAAATGGCCGGCCAGAGAAGTTGGAAGATGTACGTTTCTTTTACTCGCTACTTTTCTACCTTTCAAATCTTCCTCTAAAAGAAGGGTTCTAATGATATGATGCTCATCTCCGTGGTCAGGTATGCTACAGCTTCTGGGTTCTCTCCGCCATGGCAATTCTTGACAAAATACCTTGGATTGACGCGGATAAGCTGACCGCGTTCATACTCTCCGCGCAGGTTCCTTTTACTTCCTTTCCTTCCTGTTCCCTTTCGTTTAAACAGTTTTTCCGCAGGACCTCGAGGCAGGTGGCATCGCAGATCGCCCAGGTGACATGGCCGACGTCTTCCACACGCTGTTCGGCGTTGCAGGTGTGTAGCCCTCCTTACTCCGTCTTTTTCTTGACATACCTTTGGACAGGACTTTCCCTGCTTGGTTATCCAGGCCTCCAGGACCTTGATCCCGTTTACTGTATGCCCGCGGACCTAATTGAAAAGATGGGTTTACGCAAGCCGTGGAACGCACTCAAGAGAAAGACAGCGTGAGTTTCGTTGGGTGGGTGTCGGAACGTCTTCTGGAAATGCATGCGCGTTTGTATATCTTTCAGCTGCAATAGACATTTAGGAGCGGGATGGGGTGAACGTTGGGTTTTTTACCCTCAATGAAGATATTCCGATGTATCGGTAATTGTTCAAAGTGTATACTAATTACAGTGTTCTGGAATAGACATACAAACCACATGACACCTTTCTGCTCACAAGGCTGGACAGTGTCTACCAATTACATGTTACGAACCAAGTCAAGATATCTTTGTCTGTGAGAGTGAAAAGGTGCCTGGATTTGATAGTTCCAATCTCAATGTCAGCGCTGCCATTCACCACGGACTTTTTTTGCTTCGTCCCAGTTCTGTTGCAGACTGTTGTAGACTTCGACATTTCTAAGCAAGAAGGTGTGGACCTTTTCTAAAATATGCGTTCTTTTGTACAGATGACTTGTTATCCAGATGCTCCAACGATCGGTTCCTGAGCCTGCCAGGTCCGATGTTTTCGAAAGGTCATGTCCATCACTGAACTTTCCCAATGTTCCGAATTACATCTACATCTTGTGTCAATCTTAATTGACCTTGACGAAATCCAGAAACGAGAAAACTATGCATCAGACACATGTAATTTTTACGTGCACGTATTTTGGAATTGGGATATCGCTGTTGAGGTCGGCTGACATGTATTTGAAATACGGAAAAGGCTTTGAGTTCTTTCTTTCTTTATGGATGCGCGATTACACCGCACATGCGTTTACTAAGGACACATGCTCCCAGGCCATTCGTGTGCATATGTACATGTCTACCCAATAATCTCGCATGCTTCGCGTCATTCAAGGAATCAAGGGGGAAAACTCGAACCCGCCGGTCCAATTTATTAGCGTTCAAGGCACAGACGCCTGGGATTCTGACGGGGGCCATAAGGAATCTGAAAGAACTGAACGAGACATATCCATGCGGTAATGAGACAATCCGGAATATTCAGGACAAGAGGTATGTAACCTCAGAAGCAAGATGAATCAGATTCCTACTCGGGTTCAGCGCTCTGTGTCGAGTAAAGGTCAAATTGAACTGTCATTATCGGAATGTCGATGTGCCGCCGGTCGAATGCAGGTTGTGAAATATCGAATGCGACGTTACCTCCGAACCGAGTATTCCTTTCTTTCTTTGCACACGCACATCTGTATGTCCTCCTAGTGCTAAACCTACTCACAGTTGACATCGGATTCCTGAACCCTCCATCATGACGCTCGTTCTGTGAAATACATCATAGATGTTCAGTATATAAATAATGTGTACCAACACAGTGTACCTAGGTACCGGCCTTAAAGCCGTAGTTGTCCTTGAGTGCGTATCACGATAAACTGCAGGACGTAAGCGGGTTAATCAGCACATGCATGGTGTCGCATAAAGAGGTTTTAAAGAGTTTCAAGCCGGATAAAAATACTCAGGTCAAATCAGAAGTCTTTTGTCCTGAACCATGTGCAAGTCCAAACAGCGCGGACTTACAGATCTGTAACAAGACCTTATGAAACTCCAGTAACTGAATACGTTACTTGTATCATCAGGTTCTGGCGGGCGTTTCCAAAGGCTGTTGATTATCGATAATCATCGGTTCATTGCTCCGGCCAGCCTATCATTGATTTTAGATACATGAAAGTATGAGAACTGACAAGTCAGCTGGGGGGCTAAAGATGCAGATGGATCGACATACAGAGTAAGTACACAACGCCAAGCACACGTCCTCTTCTTCGTCCTCTATATCCCCTCACTCATACAGATGCAGATGAGATGGGGGTTCATGATTACCAATTACTCCGCACGATACCCCACCCTCCTACACGCGACCCAAAACTCTTGCCCACCTTCCTCGCTCCACCCAAGCGGACCGAGATCACACTCGGCGCACGCGATGAGCTTCAGTGGGCGTCCTGGAATAAACACCATGATACTCTGATCAACACCCCAATACACCGCGGAAGGAACATGTGTGTCAACTCACCGTTTCCACCCTGCGTAACCCCTTGTACAGGCTTTGAGAATCCAATGTTCTCAAACTGCATCGGGGTGGGCTTGATGAGCCACCAATCTGTGTCTTCTGATGGATCAGGGAGCGCGGCGAGGAGCGTTTGTGGGGGGAGCTGCGGTGGGTCCATCTGCGCCATCAAATTCAAATAATCAGCTCCATGTTGCCAGATTGGCCGATCAAGAGCAAGAGGAATGGCAGACCTTGACACTGGCGCGTCTCACGTATTCTGCCACGCCCTTTCTGAGAATAAAGCTCCCGCACCCGGTCCTCGGGCATAGGATATCGAATCTGTTCACCGGGATACGCTCCTTACCCTCGTGTGATCCCAAGAGGTCATTGAGACCGCCTTCATACGCATCGAACAGCTTCGGGGTAGGCCGTACGCGCTTAGTGGAACGCTGTAGCGCGTCCCACAAATTCGCGCGCATCTGCGTTTCCTGTTCTGAGGTAGACGTGCCGGTCCCCAGCGCAATCGCTTCTTCTGCTGTCTTGGGGACATCCGAGGGTGCAGTTGTAGCGGCTGCGGTGTCTTGGTAGTTATCAAAAACGATCCTCATCTCATGCCACTTATCCTTCCCATGGACGACGCCAGAAATTCCCATCCACTCAAAACCTGCCTTTTCGTAGAACCCCCGCATCTCTTCCTTTGTAATTAGTAGCACCCGCGCGTACTGGCCCCTCTCTTTCAGCTTTGCGATGTAAGTCGTGAGGAGATTCGACGCGACGCCTTTGCGCCTGTGTTCTGGCGCGACGCAGACAGAGTGAACACATACGGAGGAAGTCGAGGGGACGTGGGTAGACATAGTGATGTGTGTAAGGGTTGGAGAGGGGGAGAGGGTGGCGCAGACGTAGCCAATTAAGACGCGTGGCGGGCCTGGGAGATAGGCACCGAGGAAGAGATCGCCTGCTTCAGACTGGCGGTATCTTCAACATCGTAAGTAAGTATTACTGGAAAGTGAGGATAAGATGTACTTGAAGGCTTCTAATGAAGCTGCCTCATCAGATGGGTAGCCTGAGGTAGGTTGAAGTCATCATCGTAGCGAAGAAAGAAGTGATTTATGTACCATCTACTTCAATCTTATAGGCCGCCTCGATATCGGACGGTGCGATCCAGTCGTATTCAACGTTCAGCATAGCGTGTAGCAAGAGAAAGATGATGGCACAGTCCAAGTTGCCCCTGTCGCCGCGTTAGCCTTAGCCTCACGTGAATCCTATCAGAATTCCCGAATAAAGCTGATCCTGATCTCATGCTTGACTGACACGATTTGGAGGAGAATTTGCAACTTCTGTCTAATTGTCACAATCAGTGGGAACACTTTGGGAACACTTGCATCCTCGAGCGCACGCTGGTTCACTTGTGCAGCTGCGTTCAAGTTTATTATAGCTGCGATACTATCAATGTTAGGTCCAAGAGATTGGAAGTCGGATTCAAGATGATGTATTTATATCGTATGGGACATTGCAGCCACGGATGAAGGTCTTCCATTGTGGTCTACGCTGCGGTTGCTGTTATAGCTGCAGTCCCCATCAACGTGCTTTGACTTCCGACCAATCTTATGCTTGAGAAACTGATGCTAGAAACAAGGGAACTAACATGGAGAGGAGGATGATCTATTATCCGCAGAGGGGAGAAGGTCAAGAGAATTGTGAAGAAATGTCGATCGGTAAATGAATTTATTGGTCTGGCCAAGGGTTCTCAAGAAATAGCGAAACAAAGAGGAAATTAACGTGGCTTCTATGGACGTACGTCAGCTCATTTTATATTGTTACTAGACGGAAACTTGATGTATGGACTCGGACGTCTTTAGAAGGGCCGCGTTACAGTCAAGGTTTCTACAATGCCAGAACGTCCAAAGTACAAAAGGAGGTTAAGCGCTAAAGGATAAAAAGAACATGGTATGTATATATGAAATGTCGAGTAATGCAAGCTTCACGACCGAAGGTGTCCAGTACGGGATTTCATGGTGGTTCATAATAACTTAGTGAGTGTTAATACGATAGGGGATCGGACTGTTAATGTGATTGGTCAGTTAGTAGATGCCACTGTTACCCTTCCAACTACATTTGATACTTAACAGAGGGCGAGCCTGTCCGGACGCGTCGAAATGGATATCAAAGTCACGGTCCCGTGAAAGACTGATGATAATTGTTCCATATGTCAATGCCAAGCAAAACGAAAATATCCGTGTTAGAGAGAGAGAGAGAGGAGAGAGAACGTGTACACTCTTACAGACCATGAGGTCGTATAGTGCCTTCTGTTCTTTATCATATTACTGAGGGTATGTTACATACATACAATAAGCATATGCACACCATACTGATTACTTCTACCTCAACTTAGACCTATGTGTTCTTCATCAAGCGCGTCTCGCCGAGCTGGATTCCAACAGTGAACCAATATCACAGTTTATTCCCCCTTTAATAACACCACCAATTACTGATAGGACCGAAGGATCTCGTTCCTAGCTGAGCCTGAGTTAGCGCATTCGACTGCGAACAGACGTCATGTGTTATTGGGAGATCACAGCGCATTGTGCAGAACAGATGGACCATATGACGTAGATCAGGACCTGAGAATATGTCAATATTTTCTTGCTGTGTTGTTCAATCTAAAACACTACTTATCAAGCTCTTGCTTTGGTATTTCGTGATTCTGATAGGGTCGGTAACAAGAAGAATAGTGATATCAAGGGCGGTGGTAGTCGCAGGCTGATCCCAAGTATAGATCGAGAACTAGGGTAATCCTGTGGCCCAGCGGTGGGGCAAGGCCGAGCAAAGGCTAAGTTCGGAAATCCTGGACAAGTATCAATCACTATCACGGCGAAGCATAACCTAAAGGTAGTCTAAAAATCACGCAGCATACAAGATCCGAGAACAAAGCGCAAGACCACGAAGACGCCTGTATAAATGTGAAAAAATTTTCCGATCTTTCTGGGCAACGACTGATGTCTTGACTCTGTGAGTTATTCACCGGCGAGTCTTTGTTCATCGCAAGAATAGATAACGAAGCGTGACAAAGCTCAAGTTGATGGTGATTTATTATATCCATGCTTTTGATAAAAATTGATCTTCCACGGTGGACGGAAGTGTCGTTAAAAATGAGGCAAGAATTTCGAACAAAAGAAAGAAGAGAGACCACAGATATGGAAATACAGCACATGGTCAAAGTCTCGCGAAGGACATATGGAGCTGATACCAGTCGAACGTATGTGCTGAGACGCTGGATCGCGCTATTTCAAACCTTATTGAGTCTCTTCAAAAGCCTCTTGTGGCGCATACAGGTTTTCACTCCGACCAATCTATGTTTGCGACACGGCTGTGTATCCACAGAATTTTCCAGAACGCAACCTAAACCGAAACATGACTGGCGTAATCTGGGGGGGCTTGTACATCCTCGAGCTGAGCTTCTAAATCCCTGATGCGTCGAGCCATCAAATCCATTTGACGCTGCATAGCCGACTCCACCGCTCTTGATGGAGGTGGTGAGGTTGATCTGGTCTGAGTGCTGTTAATGTCATCACGGAGAAGGGCCTTCGCCGAGGGAAGATCTACTTCTGATAATTAGCGAGTGCATCGGCTCATCTATGTAACAAACATTCGCCCACTTTGCCGAGTGACAAGCTCAGTAATGTGTGAGCTTTGTAGGAGGGAATTTACTGTAGGAAGTTGAGTGGCTTGTGCCCGACGGCGATTTCGTCTTTTGATTGTAGTCACTATTGTGATGGCGATTAAGGTGACAAGGATAACCCCTCCTATGGCACCGCCAATGATAGGGCCTATCGGTGTAGCAGCCTTGAGGGTGTTGGACGCTGAGGAAGACTGAGTGGGAGAAAGAGTTGTGCTATCACTCGAACTGCTGGTGCTAAAAATACCAAGCTGGGTGTCAGAACTAGTTGCGGAACGAGTTGCTGAACTAGTTGTCGAACTGGTCGCTGAACTGGTTGCCGAAATGGTTACCGAAATGGTTGTTGAACTGGTTTCTGAACTAGTTGCTGGACTGACACTGAAGGAATTGTCCAACTGAATCAGCAAGTTGCAATGAAGAACAGTAGCAAAGATACTAAACAGGTTGGTAGATATGG
>JABAJZ010007097.1:0-12530 GCA_018857265.1 Termitomyces sp. T32_za158 | reverse complement strand
GCTGTAATTACAGAGGTAATTACACAGGCCCATGAAGTTGTAGGTCACTTTGGTACCACCAAGACATTGGAATATCTGAGGCAGCAGTACTGGTGGCCTCAGATGCATGCAGAGGTGACAAAATTTTGTCAAACCTGTGAGCAGTGTCAACGGGCCAAGACAAGCAATCGGAAACCGGCTGGGAAGCTGCATTCCCTGCCAATTCCAAACAAACCATGGGATTCCATAGGAATGGACTTTGTAGGCCTGTTTCCCGATGCCAAAGGATACAATTACCTTTGGGTAGTGATCTGTCAAATGACCAGTATGGTGCATCTCATACCGGTGCATACTACAAACACGGCTAGTGAGCTGTCGTGGATCTATATGAAGGAGATTGTAAGGCTGCATGGCCTTCCAAGTTCAATCGTCAGCAATTGCAATGCCAAATTTACGTTGCACTGGTGGCGAGAGCTTCACAAGCTCTTGGGTGCATGATTGCTCATGTCCACATCATTCCACCCTCAGACAGATGGACAGACGGAGCGGGCAAACCGCAGTGTGGCACAGATAGTGCGTACGGTGGTCAGACCGGACCAACGCGACTGGGTAGATAAGATACCCATGACTGGCTTTGCAATTAACGCTAGTGTGTCCAAGACCACTAGGTATGCACTTTTTGAGCTCAATGGAGGATACATGCCCTCCATGATATGAGAAATCAGGAGCAATGATGTCCTTCACAAGGGAGTGAAGGACTTTGCACTGCAGGCGCTGGAGAATTTGGCAAGCGCCCACAATGCCATTATTGCTGCGCGGGTCATCCAGACACGACACGCAAACAATCGACAAAGTAAGGAGCCAGAATTGGCAGAGGGTGCGTTGGTATACCTGTCGACAGAGGACTTGAACCTCCCAAAAGAAAAAGCTCGGAAGTTGTGCTCAAAATTCATCGGACCCTATCAAGTCTTGGTTGCGGAACCAAGTACGTCCAACTATGTGCTAGAGCTGCCGGCAGCTCTACAAGCGCAACGTATAGTGCCTAAATTTCATGTATCGTTACTAAGACCATATGACGCAAATGATGACACGTTGTTTCCAAATCGGGTGACACCTGAGGTGTATGATTTTGGTGCCGGTGACGACCAGGAATGGTTTGTTGAGGAAATTAAAGGCCATCAGTGGCATAAAGGGACAAACCTTGAGCTCGAGGTGCGATGGAGTGTGAGGGATACAACATGGAAATTGTACGCGACCTGCGCAAAGCTGGCAGCTTTGGATCAGTACTTAGAGCTGCAGGGAGTGAAGCATCCAAGTCAGCTGGCTAAGCGGCCACAGGATTAGGGCGCTTAGATCCAGATAAGATTCGAATTGGGATGCTGGCTGGATCAGGTTAGGTAATTGGCAGGAGGATTTTTTCTCTTTTGTTTTTCCACCAACGACGAAAGATGTATTGTATAAAATGTCGCACCCACATACTGGTACGACGCTTGGGCAGACCAGCCAGAACCCGCAGGGTTCTGAAGGGAGGGAGATGCCCCACAACAACAACAACAACAGCAATTTACGACGCCGAGTGTGGCGTCGTTTCCTATGATGACTCAGTTTGGGCAGAATCCGGCCCAATTTGGACAGGCACTGCAGTTCTACGTGCCATTTTTTCAAATGCCATTCTTTCTAGCGCAAGCTGGTACAGGCAGGCAGCAGGTGGCGCCGCAAATGATGTGGGGTATGCCAATGCCAATGCCGCAGGCATCAGTTCAGACTGCAAGTACATCGCCAACCGGTGTGACAGCACCACAGGTAGCACCCATGGACGTTGACGAGGACGTCCCAGCAAGACGACTGCAAGGAAGGAGCGAGGTGATCGCACCTCGCCGACCACGGGAACGTACGCCGCCACCAAGAGAGGCGTTCAGGAGAGAGCGGAGGCGATCGCCTCCAAGGAATACCATGATGAGAGGGGGAGCACACCGCAAAGCTATGGGGCGTAGGCGGGATGAGACTGGTGGCCGACCTCAGGCCCAAGGGTCGAACCGCCCTCAAACGCCGCCCCATCGAGCGTCGCCGTCACCACATCTTGACCCATTGCCACGGCGCAGTTCTTATGGAGAAAAGGGCAAGGTGAGAGAGACAGGACAGCCGGTGTTGGACGCGCAAGCCGAGGCAGTATGGAGACGCCTCATAGCTGCAGGTCAGCGCGTACCTCCAGATTCAGTGTTTTTGGCAGATCCGTTTGCCCAAGTGGTGATTACAGGGCTGTTGGACGAGATTGTTATGCTACAACAGCATAACAACAATACAATCAAGACATTTGCGACAGCATTGAAACGGAGGCCAACGTCGCCGGAGAACCAAGCTGAGGCGAAACACCTCAGGGTGAGTGGGGCGAGAGGGTTGCCAACGAGTGGTGAGAAGGATAGCGTGGGGCCATTGTTGGTGAGCGCGGCGCGACAGCGACAGAAGGAGGCAGGGGAGATCACACCTACGCCGGCTGAGTTACTTAACAAATTGGTGGTAGTGGACGCAAGCTTACGAGGATTGTCCTCATCAGCATATGCGCCAGTCCTGAGCATGGGGCCCATCACAAAAGCGGATGAGGTGGAGGTGTACCCGACAGTATTTGAGGCGGATGTACCAAAGGGGTCTGATCGATCCAGTCTCAACTTCGTTGCAGCGGTGCAGTTTGAGGCACCACTGTCAGAATACAGATCGGTTATACCCCCTGTCAATACTCGGAGCGAGGACAACGTGGAAGGCCGGTTGCCCACGCTGGCATCGCTCAGACTAGAGGAGCCAAGTGATGTGAGTGACTATGGAGAGCAGTCAGAGGAGACACCCTCTGAAGGAGAGACACCTGCTAATCGCAGACTGCAATTAGCCCAGAATAATAAGAAGTCGGCTCGCAGTGCCCATGAAGCAGCTCGTCAGAAGAAAGCTGATCAGAATCGGCAGGAGCAGGCCACAGGGCGTATACCAGACGGCCTGGGAGTATTCGTCGACGGCATGTTTGTCGAGCAGTCCAATTGGTTCTTTGGAGGCGTGTTGGACTGCCACTTCTACTATTCACACCGCACCAACGCTGTATTTGTAAGCAACAAAGCTATTGCTGCAAAAATGTTTGAAGAAGAAAAGGAAGAGAGGTATTATCATACCTCCCTCAAGATGGGACGAGTGGCGCCGAAGGGATTCCCCATGAACCCACAGCAATTGAGAAAGCTGAGGGAGCTAGCATTGACTCATGGGAAATTGATGGTAATTTGCACTGAGGCGTATTATCTGATGTGTGAGTTCCAGCGCATCAGTATGAACTACTATCCGGCACTAAGGGACAGGACGATGGCTTTGGTGTGTACACCAGAGTACGAACATCTCCCTCCCCCATTGTCACTGTCGTCTCGCCATATGAATTTGGCAGTCATGCCCATGCCTGAAGGGTACTTGAGGTGGAAAGACCGAGTGGGACGACCATTCTTTACGCTTGCAGGTTTTGATTCTGAAGGTGTAAGGTACATCTTCGACCTGGATCGGTTGGCCAAGATTGTTCTCTATTTCAGTTGGCCGGGGATGCAGAATTCAGTGTTGGGTATCGCAGTGGATCATGCTTATTGTATCCACTGGCGCACCCTGCTCGGGCATGCTCTAACTAGGGGGCTTGCACCCGCAGGACGAGCGAGGGGACGCTTTGCACGGCTACTCGCCTTGATTCTAGCGCGACCTGGACTCTACTGGGAGGCTATTGCTGACTACAATGCGGCGAATCCCCTCACACCGTTTTCACCCATGAGCTGGACAGATATCCAGCTCCGAGCCCCCCATTTTGAGGCAACTGCGGCCGTCAATATCACCGATGCCAACGTTATCCGTACCATGTTGGCTAACGGTATCCCGGTGGAATGGGTAGACCATGCTTACACCTTTGGTGTGGTATACCTGGAAACTCATTTCTTCGAGGCAAACGCCTTGATAGACCTCTACTGAGAGATCAATGATGAGCATCATCGACGGTTGGAGCAATACAGCGAACCACCAGCTATTCCGCAATGGGATGGCTGGAGAGTACCGACCGAGGGAGATATGATCCATCTTCACGCCTTGCTTGCGCATGAGCATACTCAAGGACACATATACGCCAAGAAGGGACTCTATTATCCCATAGGGATGGATCCCAATAGAACGCACTTATGGCAACGGCTCAAAAGACACGGACCACTACCGGTAACGCCGGGGAACCCCTCCGCCACACCACATGCATCTATCACGTCCACGCCTCGTGCACCCAAGCCCTCAACATCGTCGGTTAACGTCGACACAGAAATGAGGATTGACCTTGCAAGCAAACTGGCACGCCCGCCGTCTGCGCGAATTTGTAGGTGGTTTATACTTATCATGATATACAGTCGGTTAACATCGACATTGTGTGTTTTGACAGAGGATAGGGACTTATGCCATGGAAGACGCCGATCCTCCACACGTGTAATTAGGACTGGGTACTTGTGATCGGACTCATAATAAAGCCACGTAATGCTGTTCATCGACTTCTAGGCTGTCCAGCAGCCTAAAAGGGGGGTATGTAGCGATTATAGCCATAGACTATTGAGTCTACGTCACGAGTATTACTTAATATGTTAAAGTACTTAATTTAGTAATGGCTGCCTTAGGTAAGGCAGCCAATCTTACATTCATACATTGTAGTACTAGAATCGTATATCGATCTGGTTCACTTGTGTGACTGTAAGGCTACTTGACATCGTTTCATCGTGGGACTGGGACAGTAAGTGCCAAAGTGTCTTCAAGCTTCTCAAGAAGGCCTTCACTGCTGCCCCGGTCCTCCAGCACTTCGATCCGGAACTCCCCATCGTGCTTGAATGCGACGCCTCCGACTACGCCATTGCCGGTATACTCTCACAGATGGGCCCCGGCGATAACAGCTCCCTATGCCCCATTGCCTTCTACACCCGGTCTATGATCAATGCCAAACTCAATTACAACATCTATGATAAGGAACTCCTTGCAATTGTTGAAGCCTTCAAGCAGTGGTGCACCTACCTCAAAGGAGCCTAGCACCATATCCAGGTCTACTCAGATCACAATAACCTCCAGTACTTCACCACGACTAAACAACTCAGCCGTCATCAAGCCTGGCAGTCTGAGATCCTCTCTGAATATGACTTTACCATCCACTACCACCCGGGACGACTTGGAGCCAAGCCTGACACTTTCACCCGGAGACCTGACGTTTACCCCAAGAAGACCTTCGAGGCAGAGTGTAACGCCTTCAACCATCGAGTGGTGATTCCCCCCAAACACCTCAACGCTGTGCTGATCATGAATGAGGAAGGAATCTTGAGTCAGATCCGCCGAGCACCCTGGGACACGTACTTCGAGCAACACGACCGCCGGCATGACCATCTTGGCAACCCCCCAGACGACTCCTTTACCCTCTCTGACGATCAACTACTACTTCTCCGGGACGGCCGTATCTATGCCCCAGACCACGCTAAGGTTCGCCTTGACATCCTCTGGCAGCATCACAATCACAAGCTCCAGGGCCACCCTGGCATATGCAAGACTCTCCAACTCATCTCCCGGACTTATTTCTGGCCCAGCATGAAAAAGGACATCACTTGATACATACAATCTTGCGAGGCCTGTCTCCAGGCCAAAGTTCCCTGCCACCGGCCTTATGGGCTCCTGAAGCCTCTTCTGGTAGGACGACGTCCCTGGTCCTCCATTTCCATGGATCACATTGTCGAGCTCCCGGAGTCAGAGGGCTTCAATGCTATCCTAGTAGTGGTATGTTGACTGACAAAACAGGCAATTTTCCTGCCTTGCCGCACCACCGACTCAGCCCCAGAGTTTGCCAAACTGTTCCTCAAACATGTGTTTGCTAAGCATGGACTCCCAGACGACATCGTCTCCGATTGTGGCCCCCTTTTTGTCTCCAAATTCTGGACCTCCCTCTGCAAGGCGCTCAACGTCAAGGTTCGACTCTCAACTGCCTACCACTTGAAGACTGACAGCCAGACCAAACGAGTGAATCAGACCCTCGAGCAGTACCTCCACCTCTACGTAAATTACCTGCAGAACGACTGGCGTGCAGAGCTACCACTCGCTGAGTTCACTTATAATAATACCCCTCATTCTGCTACTGGAGTCTCACCCTTCTTTGCTAATAAAGGCTATCATCCTTGGCTCATGTTTTCCCTCTGGGACATTCCCTTGCACATTGCCCACAAAGTTGCTCAGGACCTCTGGAGCCTCCACCAGTTCCTTCACAAAGAAATTGACACTGCCAACAAGGCCTATGCCAAGCACGCCAATGCCAAGCAAGAAGACACCCCCGACTGGACCCCCAGTACCCAAGTATGGCTTGACCGGTGCAACTTATGAACACAGCGCCCCTCCCTAAAGCTCGACCACAAGCGACTAGGCCTATTCAAGATCCTCCGGAAGATCTCGATGCATGCCTATGAGCTCGACTTACCCCCAGGCATGAAGGGCCTCCACCCCATTTTCCATGTCTGCCTCCTTGATCGCCATGCCCCGGACCCCTTCCCCGGTCGACAGCCAGAATGATCACCCCCCATGGAAGTAGAAGACAAATACCACTACAAAGTCAACCACATCCTTGATTCTTGACTAGTACGTGGCCGTCCTCACTACCTGGTACAATGGAAGGGTTACGGCCCTGAAGACGACACTTGGGAACCCCAACGTCACCTCGACAACGCCCTCAATGAACTCTGGATGTTCCATCAACAACACCCAGAGAAGCTCCGGGACCCCCAGGACTAGACTCTACAGATGGCATCATGAGCGTAACCCCGGCCTCTGGATTCCACTAGGAATTCAACTCCCACCAAGATCCCTACGTTTTCCTTTCTTCCACTCAATTCCAGTCTCATGCAAAAAGCTCAAATCAATAAGTCCGTATTATGTACAATGACTAAGGTGTTACAAAATGTGACAAGAGGCGGCCCGGCGATTGCAAGAAGTCCACACCAAGAGTCCATGTCCAACTCCTCCTCAGTCACCTCCTTCTCGCCCCTCCTGCAACTCCCTCTGACTGCCTCCAGAACCAGACTCCGACTCTAGCAAATCCTGGGCTGCCTGTATCATCTCCTCCGCTGAAGGAGATGTCTGCAACCCATCCACAAAGGCCTCCATCCACAACCCTGCCTTGACAAAGGTCCGGTGCCGGTGAGCCCCCATGAGCCTCGACAGATGCCCCACGCCCCGCATCAACCCCGGGGTCACCTCCTGCCCCAACAACTCCTCCTCCATGTACAAAACACCCGAGGACATACCATCGACAAGCAAGCGATGCTTGCGAGCCCAACCTGAGGAAGAAGTCAGCCAGGATCAGACAAAGAGAGAACTCATGCACTCAGGACCTCCAGGCATGCCACTGCAACCTTGCGCAATAACCACTCGCGCCGGCGTACCTCCAACTTGTCCGACTGACGCAAGCCCCGGGCCAACTCCTCAACGTCTTGCTTCAATGGTGCTGTGAACGCTGATGTCCCCGCCGGTTCCACCACCTGCTCCTGTGCAACGCAAGCCCAAAGTTGCCCGATCTCCCGGTCCTGCGCCTCCCACTGCTCAAATGACGCGTCATGGTCACGCACCAAGGAATCCTGGGCCCGGGCCACCTTGTCATGCTCCTGCCTTGCCACCTGCACCTCCTCTTGCAGACCCTCAACCTCCTCCCACAACTAGCGCACCTCCGCTTGCGAAATCTCCGGAGGACCTTGACAAACAGTGATTGAGGGCAGGAGGCACCCCAAGCCCGGCGAGAAGACGTTCGACCCCGAAGGGCCACCCTCAAAGGTAGGAGGCAGCGGGGACAACCGACAATGCATGCGCCTGGGCACCTCGGACTCCGACGCTGCCTTGCATTTCCTCTTGTCGGGCCGGGAACGAGGAGTACTTACCGGGGTTACCATGGCCCCCACCGCCATAGGACCCCCTCCGGGCACCTCTACCACCGGCGGTTGAACACCCCCCTTCCCCGCCTTCTCCCACACCCAGTCCAACCTCCAACCTTGCTCTGCTGCCATGCAGCACAAACGCCACAACCTCGCGACCAAACATGCCTCAGAACGGAAATTCATTGATATTGACATGATGAGAAGTATGCTTCCCTCGACAGGCCTCACACACCGCCAAATCGCGCCAGGAATCCTCCTGCGGTTCCTCGAACACACAGTCCACGTTGCGGCGCCGGCAGTAATGGCACTACAAAAGTCACTTACGGGCCCGTTCGCCTGACACCATGCCAATAGTGGAGGCCTACGAGCTCGCTGTAGGGCCCACGTTATGGCTGCCGGGGATGCTTGTGACGCTCGGATACGCGACACCGCCGGGACCACCAGGATCTGCCCCGGGGCGAGGTTCATGCGCCCCATCAAGCGAGAAGGAGGAGGCGCCATGCGCCGGGACGAGGAAGACTCAGAGTCACTGGAGGAGGATGGGGGCAAAGACATGAAGGTTGAAAAAGAAGTCCCGGGTTATGTTTTCTTTTATCTGGGACTCACAGCTTCTAGACTGCAATCAAAGCTTTGATTCCCATGCAGAAGCAAGGCCGCTGCAAGACCACCAGCGCCTCGAGGGTCTCAACGCTAGAGGGTGGGTGATGTCACAACCCATCTCCAGGACACACCACGCAGCCCCGAGACACCTCGCCCGACCACCACACTTTCTCCTGGTTTCCCCGCCAGCTGCCTCACCTTCCCCAAATGCACATCCCCCACCCCACCGACCCTGACCCTGGGAATCACCGCATCAACCCTATCTGATCCTACCCTACCGCAATCACCTGCATCAACCCTACCCGATTCTACGGCGCCGCCACCTGCATCACCCGGCAATCACCTCGGCAATCGCACCTGGCACCCGGTCCCAACAACCGCTGTCAGACCTTCAATACGACGATCCCGACACACCGCCAACCTCAACTCAAGTAATACAATTCCAGATGTGCCATATAGTCCTGGGCCTCTGCGCCAATACATTCCGGAGCCCTATACAGTATGTCTATACAGTACTCCGGGACTGATCAGGCTCAGGCCGGGACAAGTCCTATCTCGTGGAGTACTTAAAGTCGTAACTAGCCTCTTGTACCGTAGGATGGATATTACAAAACCCGACACTATCAAATTGCCCACATTATCTGCATAACACTGACCTGAACATCTGCCTTGTAACTTTGTATCGTCTGCATCGTACCCAGTGAAATCATGACCTTGAACCCAGGAATCCTTGACTTGAAACCTCAAATTGTTAAGTCCTTTTGAATTGTCTCCCGAACTCTCTAGCTTTATTTGAACTTTGTCTCTTTCATCTCGTCTCGACCTCTCTTGCCTCGACTTATCAACTCTTGACCTGCACCGGCCTTGAACCCAGTTATCCATCTTCACCTTCAACTTTGTTATCATTTTCTTTAGCTCAACACTCACCTACACCCCCAGTTTTGTCTCGTTTCCCTGGTTATCGTCCTGGACCTTACAGGACCCCCGTTTGCATTGCTTCCCCTAGTTCCAGCACTTGTTCCCAAAGTCCCCCCACAGTTTAACTTGTCATTTGTCTTTGTTAAGCCCTTCGCCGCATCCTGGGACTCGTATACTTCATCCCAGAACACTCGTTTCGCACCTTAGAACCCTTTCGTCATCCCGGACCACCCCGGAGCACCACTCCTTTTCGTCCTGGACTTCGCTCTCTGGCACTACGTGTATCTAGCTACATCTAGTCCACCTTTGTAAGCCCTTGCTTTGGAAGAAGCCCCCGAGGTCAGCGGTACTTGACATAATATCAATACTCCCCTTACTACCGTTCTGGATGACTACATACACCCAGTCCCCTTACCCGGCCCACGCCTATGGCCATGCTGCCCGGACTCCCCAAAGTGAAGGATATGATTACCAGCCCATGGAAAACGACCCAGCGGTTTAGAAACGGAAGACTTCCTAAACTGCAGGAATCATGTCTTCCCCACCCTGGTATCACATCTTTGCGCCACGGTTATAGCTTCGGACACCCCCTCAATCCTTCTACCCTCCCATTCCTCCCAGTCCTTACTCCTGTGCACCACCATCACCCCTTCCAAAGAAACTATCAACACACTCATTGACAGTGGTGCCACCGACAACTTTATCGACGAAGCCTGGGCTGCTCTTGCCCCCGGACCTCCCCGGAGACTCCCCATCCTCATTTGTTTATGCCTCTTTGATGGCAACGCCTCCTCTGCAGGAGATATCACCCACTTTGTTTGATTACCTATCACCTTCGCCAACAGACAGCAGCAGGAACTCCGGCTACTCGTCACTAAGCTCCATGCCTCTGCCCCACTCATCCTCGGGCTTCCCTGGCTTTGCAGTACAAATCCCCGGATCAACTGGCAGAGTCTCACCCTCCACTTTGAACGTGACACTACACCCTCTCACACCCCCATCCCGTTCAATCTACCTGTTTCTCTGCAAACCCTGTGAGCCCCCGGGATTCCCAGTGAAGAGTCACTCATGCACTCATTGCTATGCTCTAGCTCAGCTTGGTCGTTCGTCATTAACACCCAACTAGGCAACTCCCCAGAGATCTTCTCTGCCCTCATCAACAGCAGAGCAACAGAAACATTCATCAGTGATCGGCTGGCCCTCCTGCACTGAGACATTGCCAAGCCCCTGGAACTCCAGCTCTTTGACGGACACCCCGCCCCCTCGGGACCCATCACTAAGTCCCACTCCAGTACCTTGACCCTGGACAACGGTCTCCGGTTCCCCGTCGACTTCCTGGTTACACAGCTTCATGAATCGACCCCCATAGTACTCGGGTTACCCTGGCTCCATGACGTCAACCCCAACATCAACTGGGCCACTCTTACCATGAAGTTCAACACCCCTGGGCTGAACTCGCAGCAGCCATTCACCTCCTACCCCTCCCCAACCTCAACAATACAGAGCCCCGGGACATCTTGAACACACCTGAGCCTCGATCACTAACACCCCTCCCCGCCCCCGCCCCTTGTCCCCCCAACATTGCTTGCAACAAGTACAAGGGACCCAATTACCCTATTCAAAGCTCGTGGTCTACCCTGAAGCCTACCCCGGAGGATGTACCTCCACCTCTGGCCAACCCCGGCACACTCAATATCAAAATCATTGGTGCAGCTACGTTTGCCCGCATCCTCCAGGAAGGAGCACAGGCTTTCCAACTCCACATCACTCCCACACTCCCGGAAGAGCATCTCAGGGCAGAAGCTAGTCTCCCGGGGCCCAAGACAGAGGAGGAAACCCTGCGCCAAGTGATTCCCCCTGAGTACCACAAATTCGCCGACGTATTCTCTGAAGGCAGCGCCAAGGAACTCCCTCCCCACCGCACCTACGATCACAAAATCGACCTCGAAGAAGGGACCTCACCCCCTTTTGGCAAAATCTACAACATGTCCGAGGTTGAATTGTGCGCTCTCAAGAACCATCTGGACAAGATGCTGGGCAAGGAATTCATAAGGCCTTTGATCTCCGCCGCTGGAGCCCCGGTACTGTTCATCAAGAAGAAGGATGGCTCTCTCTGCCTCTGCGTCGACTACCAGGGCCTCAATAAAGTCACAAAGAAGAACCAGTACCCCCTTCCCCTCATCGGAGACCTCGTCGACCGACTCCGGAGTGCCAAAGTCTACACCAAGCTCGACCTCCGCTCCGGTTACAACAATGTTTGCATTACCCTGGGACATGAGTGGAAGATGGCATTCCAGACTCGGTATGGTCTATTTGAGTACCTCGTGATGCCTTTTGGTATGACCAATTCCCCGGCCACCTTCCAATATTTCATGAACGACATCTTCCATGATATGAGCGACGTGTTCATGATAGTCTACCTGGATGACATCCTCATATACTCCAACTCCCTCAAGGAACACCGGGACCATGTGCACCGCGTTCTAGCTCGACTCCGGGAACATCACCTTCACGCCAAGCCCAAAAAGTGTTTGTTCCACACCACCGACGTTGAGTACCTCGGAGTCATAGTATCCCTGGATGGCGTATGCATGGATCCGTCAAAGGTCGACGCTATCCTCAACTGGCCTCGTCCCTGGAATGTCAAGGAAGTTCAGTCGTTCTTAGGCTTCGCCAACTTCTACCGGAGATTTATTGACAACTACTCTGGTATCACGAAGCCCCTGACCCGCCTCACCCAGAAGGAGACCTCGTGTGTAGCAATTATAGTCGTAGACTATCAAGTCTACGTCGCAAGTATTACTTAATATGTTAAAGTACTTAATTTAGTAATAGCTGCCTTAGGTAAGGCAGCCAATCTTACATTCATACATCGTAGTACTAGAATCGTATATCGATCTGGTTCACTTGTGTGACTGTAAGGCTACTTGACATCGTTTCACTTTTTTGAACCTTTTGGGTTCAATTCTATTACTACGAGAACATTGCGTCTAGACCTGCGGTCTAGACACTGATCCAATCGAACGTATTTGACGCACATCATTAGTGCATCAACTTCTTACACGCACATCACCGGTACAGCAACCACGTAGCAACAGG
>JABAJZ010007096.1:0-12570 GCA_018857265.1 Termitomyces sp. T32_za158 | reverse complement strand
TCCCATTCTAGCAACTCGTCCCATAAATCCACCCTTCGTTCTATCGTCACTCTCCCTGATAACGCCCCACGCGCCCCGGAACTCGCTTAACTTGTCCCGGAGCACCTGCGCTACGTCCCGGATCACCGTCCACACCCCCAAAAGCTCCTAGCATCTTGGAGCATCCTCCTTACCGCGCCCAGGACTTCCTCACGTCGCATTAGGTTAGGTGTATCTAGCTATATCCAGTCTGCTACCGTAAGGCCTTGCTTTGGAAGAAGCCCCCGAGGTCAGCGGGACCTGACACAGCCGAGCACAAGACTTATAGCTTAGCAATGCTCAAAGTTGAAATCTGAGCTCTCAAGTGAAGACTGTGGATCAATGGGGTGCGATTCAATAATTCTCTACAACAAAATAGGTACAGTATTGATAGTCACCAGAAGGCCATCGCCAACTGACAAGGTGAAGGTAAAATAAATGAAGCCCTGACCAGTCAATTGCTACAAGGCACACCCAGTCGCCAACCTGACACGGCATCTGCTAGTCAGCAAGGCACAAGTCTATATGTCAGGCCATAAGTGGGTAAATGGCCAGTGAACTATACTTGAGCATGGTTCCATCAAATAACTCCTGTCTTGGAGAAATGGCATCAGCAATCAGGTACAGGCCCAGAGTCGCCAAGGGTAAGCAATGTGCCAAATGATACTAAGTGCTGATAGGAGTCGCCAACCCTTGATGTACTAATATTTGGTGCTGCAGGGCCTGGTAATTGTTGGTTAATTGGCCGCTGATGGCATCGCACACTATGCCATGTCCCATGATCGTCCGTGTGACTGGTCTCATGTGCCATGTCAAGTGCACTAGTGCGTGAGTTGTCCTATGACTGGTGTGTTGCGCCTCAAGTCACATACCATCACCAAACAAGAGTCAATAGAAATGCTAGAATCTAGCGTTGGAGTGCTCAGCCCAGCCATGGGCTTATCAACGTCACACTGAGTATTGGTGTGCCCTCTTTGGTTACTTCCCATCCATCGACCTACTACCCAACGTTGGGTGATGTACACCATCATTCCATCTGTTGGCAAAATATACCCTTTTTAATAGTTTGGCACAGCAGGATCCTTGGAAGACAGAAATTAAAGTAGGCTCTTCATCTTCATAGCGGTGTAGTCATTCAGTCACATGTCAATTCAGGAAATTATGGTGCTCATTGTTTGTCTTGTTGTTTTGGCATATCAAAATGGACATGCACTTCCTATTGCAGCTGTTCTCTCAGAATTCTCTCTCACTGCTATTCAAGAACATGATATATCTTTATTTAAGAGTTCACTTTTGCATATGCTCTTAGCATTACCAGTTTCAATGTGAGTAGAATACAAATTTTGAATTTATTTTGCATGTCCTTTTACAATATATGCTTGCCTAAAAGGATAATGATTATGTGTCTGAAGAACTTAGCCTAAGAGACTCTGGAATAATAACTCTTTTGATGTATGCAGTGCTGGTAAATCCTCTCCAAGAAGTGTAGCATACATTTCCAAGTCTTCTAAGGACTGCAAGACTGAGTTAACATTTTTGCAACCTTCCCTGCTCTTTTCCATTCATCTTGAGCTCTGGTCAGTTGTAAAATCTCATTCTGATATGTTTATATATATTTATCCAGCTTCTCCATGTCTAACAAAGCTCTGAAAATGCTGACAATATTGCGTGCTTTCACACATTGAGTATAGAGTGACTCAAGATAGTGATACAATACACTTTGTGAGCTTCCTAGCAATCCGCTCAACCTTAACAGTCCAGTATTTGACACTTTGAAAGTCATTCCTGTATATCAGTGTTAGTGACTTTGTAATACCAGGAATGAGGACCTTACTCAGGTGCACTGTCAGATGCATATTCTTCCACCATTTGTTTCTTCAACCTCAATTCTAATCTATTCAGGCATAAGTCAATGCCCAAAAATAAAAAGCTTCAGATAGATACAGTTGTACTTTAGCTTTTTGATACTCTTCCTGATGGCAAGTATGAATAACCATCTTATTTCTACCAAGTTCATGAATTGTAAATCTTCAAGCTGATTTGAGCATGAGAACTCACTTATAATGAGATCTTCAGCTCTTAGCATTTGCTGCAAGTCATCTCTCTTCTACAGTATGATAGAGGTGGCACCGAGGCATGTTGGAAGACAATAGACTTTAACAACAAACATTAGAAACAAGTGTAAAGCAATTGCATGTCATCATCTTACCTTTTGAATTTCTGTCTTACCTTTTCATTACCAGCTTAAAACTCAAATTTCTTTAGCACACTAGCTTATATAGTCTTCAAGGGGTCCAATGGTGTAATTCTAGGTGGCCTTGTGCTTTGCAGCACATAATAGACCTCGAGAGATTGAAAGACAGTCAGGCCGGCTATTTGTAGTACACATAGTCATTTGCTTGTGACTTGTGTTTAAAAAAAATTGTAATAAAATAGCTCAAGCTTTGGCTGGAGTTTGAGCTAGACCACAAAGTGTCTTTAAAAGAATCATAAGAGGACATTTCAGACTTGCTGAGTAATCAACAAGTAGAGAATATGCCAGGTTGTGTTCTGGAATTGTTGGATGCTGTAGGGTTTGAAACACCAGCCTCTTGATTTACAAAACCCATGTTTACCAGGAGATGTATATGTACTTCATTATGAGTAAGTATGTCCATTGCAAGCATGCCATATTCAAAATGTATGGGTTGATATCTTTAAGTCTATACACATCAATAGTATCAGCAATCATCAATATGTTTCTGCATTTAAACATTAGTGTACATGTACAAAAATAAATATTTGTTACTTATATAACAAGCAGATATTTCTCTAGTTTATCAAATTCTTCATTCTCAATTATTATTTCAATACAAATACAACACTTGATAGCCGAAGCTGCCTCTGCCGACAAAGCCGAGATGGAATCGGCAATTAAGCGCCGAGGAGAATGTCATCCTGGAATTACAATGAGCAACGTCCTCTCGGAGCAATTCATTCAGGACAGTTTCCACAGCTACCTCAAGTCGTCGCTGACGCAGGCGAAAGCCGAAAGGCTTCTTGATGCGGATGTCCTCAGCAGCGCCGAAAGTGACCTCATGATAGCAGGTTAATTCGCATTTACATTTTTTGCGCGCCTACTCTCATTGCTGCAGGTCCTGCGCTATGCCTGTACTTTGCCGCTCTGCGCAGCACGACAAACCCGCCCTCTGTGCCTCTCCCACGCAGCAACAAGTCCGAACCCCCCATCGACCTCTCCTTCGACAACTGTCCTCCTGCCTTTGCTGGAATATTGCGCGTCTGGGCACACACAGTCCCAGCCATCCAAAGCCTCGTTCCTGAACACCAACACGACCTCGCGCGTGTGATCTGCGGGCTCGAGCCGATGGCCCAGCCCATGCAGCCGGCAGTCGGCGGCATCGCCGCGGACCTCCGCGCGGTCGCCATTGAAATAAGCCAGCGTCGGTCCTTCCAGGACCGCTTCGCCGCGGCCCTCCAGGCGGCCCTCGATTCGGGCACTACCCCGGATAGCCCCGACGCCAAGAAGGCCTCGTTCGTCCCCCCGCCGCTGTACGATCCCGCGCCCCCGCTCTCGCCTCCCAGACGTCCGCCCACGTCCCCAGTAACCCCAGTAACCCCAGTAACCCCGGTGACCCCGGCAACCCCCTCACGGGAACCCCCCAGCCCGTCCACGTGGGCAATCGAGCTCATTCGCGAGACGCTCTACGCCGCGCTCGCAGACGTGCTCGAAGCGCACCCCGCGCTGCGCAAGCTCCTCCGGCGCGACGCGCCGCGCGCGTACTTCGCCTGCGTCTCGCGCGCGATCCTCGACGTCACCACGACGTCGCTTACGTCCGAGGGCGCCATCGTTGGCGTGCTCGGCGCGGAGCTCACGCTCGCCGAGTGCCCGGAGAACCTCCGCCCGTTCATGCGCGAGCTCGCGGCGATCGGTGCGCAGGCGCGCGAGATCCAGGAGGAGGATGAGCTGACTGCTATGCGGAGCCTGCAGCGCGGCGAGGAGGTGCCGCTGGCGAGATTGGAGCTCGTTAAACGGATTTTGCTGTGGGGTGTGTCGGAGGGAAGGGGTGGTAGGAGGAGCGTGCAGGGGCGGGCGGTGGCGTTTGCGAATCGGATTAATGCGCTGAGTCTTGGGATGACGAGGCTTAGGGCGTTTAGGGAACGCCAGGGTGAGGTCTTCAAGGTCTTGGCCGCTGTTGGGTCGTAAGTGTTGACTATGTTTGGATTTATGATATGTCTTTTCTCTTTTTTGACATTGCTATTTGTATCTTACTTACATGGATCTCTGACTTGTACACGTAGCACATTGTATACTCCGATGGAACGACAAGTGTATCTTATTTTGTAGCCAAAGTTCATATACAACAGATCCTGCAACCTTCGCTTTGTTCGTTCAGTTGTTGTCCACATTCATTTGTCTGTCGTCGCGCACGTTAGTCACTTAGATTTGGTCGAGAAGCAGAATCGAGACGTCCGCGTCATCATCGATCATCTGTTGCCAGACAGGCGCCCACACGTGAGCGATAATTCTCCGGACCATGCATCACATGGGACCTGTTATTTGAGAACCAAGATGATGTCTGAGGATTAGGTGGTGATACAAAATTAAGGCCTGATTGAGTTACAACAAAAGACTCACAGGAATGATCAAAGAATGATCATCCTTCTTGCTCAATAATATCAATAATATGAGGATCATGTTGTGTAATGCATAAATAGCATGGAAAAGAGAAAAGTATCTACATACATAGTACTTATGTGCATTTAATGCATATGGATATTACACATTAAGAGAGCAAGCTAAACGGCTCGTACAGACCCTGTATATGGTCACACACGTCAAGGAACTTGCTTGAAGTATATGACATATTATTTATATCTATGTATGACGACAGACACATAAGAATCGTCGTATACCTCTTCTCAAAGGTCGTGGCATCATATCAGAAATCCTACATACTTGATTGATACGGCTGCGGTACATCACGATCATTGCGCACAATTAGGCAATTAGGCTATTCTAAATATGGTTAAACTTCGAGTTCTGCCGAGATTCCTTCCTGAAGACACCTACCGCGCGTCCCAAATCTCCCCACATCCCTCTAGATACAGTTCTCACTGGAAACGTTGATCATGTACTTGTGTAGATATACATATATGGTCAATATGACTGATAAAAACGATAAAACGTGGTGATTTAGATACAAAAATCGAATTTTGGCGAGGAAAAGCCACCGGAGGCCGTGCAGCCACAATGATATGTATACATCCATGTAATCTACATCTGCATCATATGAACACTAAATAACGGATCTGAGCCACATGATTTTTTGTCATGAGGAAAAGCATGCGGACCCCGGACTCAGGCACGATCACGCGCGTCGACCCTGGTTCACATACATAACACTGACAAGATAACTCTAGAATTGCCCAGCCACCATGGCCTCGTTAGCATCAGTGCAGGATTCTCAGCCATCGTGGGTACCAGTCCACACTGCCCCGCCACCCGTCAAGTACCCATATGTCGCCGGTGAAGCACTCGGCGATCTCCCGGGTGTGACCTATGCGCTCGAAACGTTTCTAAATTCGAGGATGGTGGAAAGCGAAGACTATTGTCACACGAGCGACGTGCGGAAGGAGAGGCTGTACTTCGCGACGGGATATGGGTTGATACAGTGTGTGAAAGGATTAATGTCGTATGCTGATGAGGTATGTGTGCGTTTTGTGTTGTGCCTTTGAACGGTGCTAAGGTTCTCTTTCTGTGCAGGATCTCCTCTCAGCAATCAGTCATACAAAACATGGGAACCACATCGCGTCGCAGCATCGCAAGAAAGCAGGGTTCTTTGGCTCGCTGATTGGCTCTGGATCATCAACCGCGTTCATCAGAAGCATGACGGACATGGAGCGACACGCCGAGCTCACATATGCCGAGAGTTTGTTTGAAAAAGCCTTGCTTGGAATCGTGTACTCGGGTGATTGGCTCGCGTTTATCAAAGAGGCGTACGTTTTTCTCCTACTGCACTGCATTTTAATCCTGACCGATGGGCCAGACTGAACATGCGCACGGTGTTCGGCGTGTACCGCCACCTCGGCGCCTTCCTCGACGAAGCAGACGCTGCGTACGCCGCTTCTCTCGCGTCTGCCTCGTCCTCGTCGTCTTCCGCTGCATCCTCCGTCCCAACAACGCCCACAACCGCCTCCTCCTCCCTCTCCCTCTCCACAACCACATCCGATACCACATCCACACCGCCGACCTCTGTCCCCCCATCCCCATCCACCGCCACCGCCACCCCGACCCCCACCAACACGAGACCCCACCGCCCCGAAGACCCGTCGATCGACGCACACTTCCGCTCAGGCGTCTACCTCGGTGTAGGCCTATGCAACATCATCCTGAGCCTCATCCCGGGCAAGCTCGCGACGCTCGTCGAGCTGTTCGGGTACAAGGGCGACCGTAAGCTCGGCCTCGATCTCCTCATGCGCGCGGGCGGCTGGGACGAGCCGACGGACGCCGCAGATGAGAATGATGGTGGGGTCCGAGAACCCCGCGTAAGCGCAAGAGCCGAGGGCGTCCGCCGCTCCATCTGCGACATGGCCCTGTTGATATACCATCTCGTCGTGTCTAGCTATACCGGCGCCGGCGTCGACATCAACCTCGCTGCGCGTGTCCTCGAGTGGAACCTGAAGCGGTTCCCAAATGGTGCGTAGTTTCTTCTCCCTCCTCTTTCTGCCACATGGATGTAAGTTTGGTGCGCGCGCTGATGCAACGCGTTCAGGCGTATTTTTCTTGTTCGGCGCGGGTCGCCTTGCCCTCCACCGTTCCCAACCACGCCAGGCTATCACATACTACACCCGCGCGATGCACTCGCAAATACAATATCGCAACCTCGACCACGTGTCATATTGGGAGTGTGCCTTGGCGCGGTTGTCGTTGTGGGAGGTGGGCGAGACGGTGCCCTCAGAAGAGCGCGAAAGGAGCGACGGCGGGGATAATGAACACACAGGGAAGGAGACGAGAGTCGGAGGGAGCGCGGCGTGTTGGAAGGTCTTGGAGGCTGAAGCTACGGTGAGTTATTATCTTTTTTGCGTTCGATACCACTCAACCCCCTGACTTGACGAATAGTGGTCTAAAGCGATATATTCCTACGGGCTTGCCGCGTGTCTCCTCGAGGACTGGGAAACCGACGTCTCTGACTCAGGGGTAGTTGGCGAGAAGAATCACAAGACGAAAGAAGAAAGAACGAGGGAAGCCGAGAAACTAATGCAACGCGTGCCGGGGGCAAGACAAAAGATCGCGGGGAAGAGTATACCGCTCGAGGTCCGTATTATAATTTTCCACTCCTCCTTTGCCCGATCTTCCCTTCCCCTCGCCTTACTTCACAAAAGCTAACGCAAACCCCACCACACTAGAAATTCGTCGCGCGCAAATCACGGAAGTTCACCACACAGCACAACAGGCTCCTCCTCCCCGCGCTTGAGATCGCCTACATCTTCTCGGCGATCGCGCATGCGCCGCAAGGTGTCATATGCCGGCGGATGCTCCCGCTCGTCCGCGCGGCGCTCGCGAAGCTCTCTCTGTTCGGCGAGGGCACTGGCACTGGCACGGGCGGCGGTGAGGCGAAAAAGGGACCAAAGGCCTATGAAGGTGGCGAGGGGGAGTATTGGGACGATCTATGCCTCGCGAGGTTCCTGGAAGGGGTGTGTTTAAGGTTTCTTGCGTGGCCTGTACGTTTTCTATTTTGTTTTCCTATACCGTACATTATGTGTGTCGTAATCGGGACACCGCCGCTGACGGACGCCCTGCAGGACCCCGACGCGACGCCCGACCCGGCCGATGAGAGCGATATTATTCCACGTGCCGAAGCGGAGAAGGGAGCGGAGGAGGCGTTCAAGGCTGTTTTCGAGTATGGACCTAAGATCGAATTGGATCATTATATCGTTTATCATGCGCGTGCGTTTCGGGTCTTTTTTGCTCCTTCTTTTTTCTTGATTATTCACGAATGCTACGGCTTTCGTTAGATTACGAATACGGACGTCTCCTAGCCTGCCGGGGCGATATCGCGAATGCCAAGAGGGAGTTCGAGCTTGTTTTATCGGGTACGTCCCCTTTCTTTTCTTCTTCTCTTTTTCAATGTTATTTCGAGTGGGCTGACGCCGTGGTCAGGTAAAGCGCTCGAAGTTGGCCCCTCTGGTCGGAAGGGTAAATACAGCATGGAGGTACGTAACGATGAACGGTCCTCATCCCTTCCTTCCGTGACTAATGAGTTTTCTCCGGGCGGAAATAGAACGCACTACATATACGCACGCATGCCGCGCTTGATGCGCTTCAGCATCAGCGCAAGTGAACTATGTGTCCGTTGGCTTACTGTTCACTGTTTCATTGCTTGCTGAGATTTTTTGGACAGATATCCTCCACCCACTCACGATTCTTGATGACAACCTCTACCCGAGGAGGAGATTATATGTCATTTATATGTATCTGCCTATTCACTTGATGGTTTACCTGTACAATGCAATGACTCAGAAATATTATGTGTATCGACATCGAACTTGCGTTGTAGAAACGTTATAGGTGATTCTCAGCGCATTATGGAATGGAGCTAAGACCTCCGACGCCGATAGATGGAGATGTTGATCATTCCTGGCTACTCTACATAATTCATTCAATTAGCAGCAGAACAGTGACGACACCACACCGAAAAGGTTAGAAATATTTGACCCCTTCAGACTCCTCTCTTCAAATATCAATGACGTACGTCGATGCTCACGCTGGCCAAGTCTGAGTGGACTGTGATGTGATGCACTAATATGTAATCCAACTGCGGTAAGCTCGCGAAGTCTCTCGTTATCGATCGATCCCACAAGTACGCAAATGCTAATTTTTTCCCAAGTCGGGAATTCCCACACGGTAAGGCAAGCGCGCGCTAGAAGTTCTACTACAGAGAAGCGCTAAAGGATCGCGGTAAGATTAACATGATTGATACCGTGATGGAGTGAAAAGAAACGCGGTGAACTTGTCAAAGTCGATAATCGCATCCATATGATGATCGGTGAACTCGGGAAATCTGAATCGTGCGCCGAATATCCAACCCACTCTACAGTGTCCACGATCGTGTAAAGTCCCGTTCAATGCATAGTGCCTATGCAAGGAGGCCGAGCGCTACCTATAGTATAGTAACGACATTTACATACATACAGTTTATGATACACATCTCCGCCAGCAAATATCACTACGAAAGCACATCTCACTAACATCGCACCGACATCCACTGACATCTTTATCAAACTCTACCGAGATGATGCACCGTGGGCAGCTGCAGGACTGCAGGTCTCGGCTGGGGGTGGTGGATGTGCATGTGCTGCTGGTGATGGCAATCAAGGTCGTGGCCAACTCCGTGTTCGTCTGGTGTGGAAGGATTGGGGTCAGTGGGCGCGGGTGCGATCAGAGGCTTCGAAGCCGTCGTGTTGCCAAACGTCCCTGCCCAAAAGTTGAGCGCTTCTTGCTTCTTCAGTTTCCCACCTTCCTTGATGGTTGTAGCAGATACATCTGCAGCGGGAGCGGGAGCAGCAGGGCGGCCTTGGACCGGGAGCTCGATCTTGCATTTTCCTTTTTCTTGGTGATATTTGAGTCCATTTGGGTTAAGGTAGGATTTTGAACATCCTGGGATCTACGAAGAGAGATGAGATTGGATATAAAACACGGAGTTTAAATAAAAATCAAACAGAAAGAATTGAGTCAAACATACCGGGCACTGATATGCCTTCCGACTCCGTCTCCTCGTCCCAGCAAGCGGCGCACCGAGGGAATCGGCCTTTCCCCTCTTCTTCTTCTTCCGATACTGGTGCTCCGTCCCCGACGAGGAAGAAGACTGAGACAGCGAAGGAGAAGACGGCGATGGCGCGCGTCTACACTGGACCTTGCTAGCACCACCGGCACCCATCCGGGTACCTTGATACGGATCACGACCGAGGCCCTGGCTGTCCGACTGGGCACAGGACTCGGCGGTCGGGGTAAATGCTCTGGCGAGGTAGCGGGTCGCGGTGTCGTAGCAGTGCTCATAGGTGAGATAGTCAGCGAGTGCGTAGGCGTCAGGGTGGTAGATCGACGGGTGGGACAAGGGCGCCAAAACGTGAACGAATGCAGAATCGTACAGATGGGAATTCAGGCCTAGGCTGAGGCTCGGATCTATCTGCATGTTTAGATTTAGGTTCACATTCAGGTGAGGGAGACCCAGACTGGGAGGGACGCCTGCGGTGAGGCACGCCAGAGACGCGGGGCGGGAGTGGGGAGGGGACGCGTCGAGAGTGTTGCTGTGTGTGCTTGGGGAGGAGGGCGGAGAGGAGGCGGGTGAGGAGTGGTAGAGTGGCGTAGGTGTGGGCGTGAGCGTACTGGGGAAACAGTCATACGAGTGCGCAGAAGTGGCGTCGTAGTGATCCAGGAGTGCGTGGAGATCAGGGAAGAGGATATTGCAACATGAAAAATTTGTACACTATTTTGCCATTTAGTACTTGGTGCTTGAATTGAATTGAGTTGCAATGAGGAAGTAGTTTACTCACGAATGCGCGTTCGAAGAGCTCGATACTCGACATTGGATAAACGTCGATCTCTCTGGGAAGTTGATCCCTAAGAAGAATCAAACCACCTTCAGATTCCATGAAACAGTACACAGACCACGGTACCCACGTACACAATTTGTGAGTCATTCATTGCGAGTGAGAAGAGACGGGGGACGGTGGAAAGTGAAAGCAATTATAGAGGATTCTATGTACGCCACGGCTAAAGAGCTATTCGCGCCAAACAATTCAGGGACGAGAAGCGCCGGGAAGCAGAGGATTTTGATGCATGGCGACAGCATAGAAATGGAAAACCACAAGCAGATCATGATCAGAATCTTCGCGCCTTCCCTCCGCGTCCCAGACCCGCCAGTTAGGGCGTGTCACCTTGTCAACCTCCGCGACAATAGATTCGGATGCGAATGAATAGCACAAGTATGAATGGACCCCCCGCTCAATGCACAATGTCAGAGCTCAAAAAGTCCCGAGGTATCATGAGAAACCAAGCGAAGAGAGACAGATCTTTTCTATCCGAACGACGGAGAGTACGAGACGCGGTGAACTTGTTACTGGAATGGACCTAAATTTTGATGACGGAAGAATTCTCGAACTTACGTCAGCGAGTTCAATGGACCTTTTCGAACTTCAATTAAACGCGTCGCGTGGGTCGCGATCACGAACCATACCGCACGTACAGTAATTTGATACGTCTCGGACTCTTTTTCCGTCATGAGTGTCGACTGACAAACCTACCACTGCGTCAAACAGACAATGTTGTTGATTTCTTTCTCGTCTAAGGTTCGCATGCTTGCCGTGGGCATGAGGCGAGTCGCCGGGAGTTATGGAGCCGTGCGCAACAGCAATGAAAGAGAGGCGGTAGTGTGGCAGTGCACTGGAAAATGGCACCCTGAGCGACGGGACCGCGGAAAGCGGTAAGGGTGTCTCGCGGGTCACGTCCGTATTTCAGCACTTAACCGTCCAGAATTAAAATGACGGTTATTTCGAGAGGTCACGCGCACGCTCCACATAATATCCCCCTTCCGGATTTTCCTTTTCCCCTGGCTATCCAATAATGATTATTCACGTACGCCTCCACTCTGTCAGCGGTGATGATCGCCGTCTATCGTCCTTTCAGACATTTCAAGTAAAATACATGCACTCCATTTCATTTTCATTTCGCAGCTATCTTGATTCTTGATTCTCGATTCTTGAATGCTTGTGATTCCGATTCTACCGTAAATTCTTTTCCCACTACACATCACCCTTTTTTCTACCTTTTGGCAGCGAAAGCTAAAAGAAACGCTTCAATAGATATTGTTTACCGTGTCTTATGTTTAAAGTCATCGGACTGTGACGTTTACCGAGCATGTTTTACTTTAACTCTGATGGATCGTACGTGCAGCACTTTCAAGTTGCGCCATCAAGTATAACCGTGGTCACTTCCGATCCATGCAATTCCTCGTGGACAATTTTTTTTCTGAAAAAAAAAGTAAAAACGGATGGAGAGAAAGTGCCAGCAGACATTGCATACTCGGGCTGGTCATCAATCTCTTGACATCTCCCTGTATACTTTGACTCTTTTTTTTGACTACGCCGCTTCACTTGACCTCCCCTGGATTGCGCCGCGCAATACATGCCGAGCGTTTTTTTTTTTACTTTACTTTCCTGTTGTGTCATGATGCATGATGTGCAAGCGGTCTTTCAATCCATGTGCTCTTTCGAACTCCTAGTAAAAAAAGCCGGGAATGGGAACAACTTTATGTAAAGAAGACTCTGAACTAGATATAATCGAAGTTGCCGAAGTGTAGAAAATACAAAAGTATGAAACCAGGGTAGTTTTTGCCTGCGTGAGCTCAGTGATATGGATCAGCTAAGGATATGTGATTATGGGTGCTCAATTCTCTGTTCAGTTCGTTCAGTTCACTTTTTTTTGGCAAATTCAAACACCGCCTGATGAACTGCCGAAAAGCCGACGAACTCCTGTTCGAACTCTCCTTTCAA
>JABAJZ010007095.1:0-12604 GCA_018857265.1 Termitomyces sp. T32_za158 | reverse complement strand
GCACATGATGCAATTATTGAGGCTCACGTCTTCCAGACGCGCCATGCAAACAACCGCCAGGGAGATGAACCAGCTATCAACAGAGGCAGCTTGGTGTATCTGTCCACCAAGAACTTGAATTTGCCCAAGGGACAGGCAAGCAAGCTGTGTCCTAAATGGGTAGGACTGTATAAGGTCCTGGAAGCTGAGCTGAGCACGTCAAACTATGTGCTTGAGCTTCCAACTGCACTACAGGCACAACAAATTGTACCAAAGTTCCATGTGTCGCTCTTGCAACCTTCTGTGGCGAGTAACAATGTGCTGTTTCCAAATTGCGCAATGCCAGAACCTTATGATTTCGGCACCGCCGATGACCAGGAATAGTTTGTAGATGACCTTGTAGGTCATTGTTGGACTCAGTTTGGAGACCTCAAGTTTGAGGTACAATGGAGTCTGAGAGATACCACATGGGAGCCCCTCAAGAACTGTAAATTGCTAGCTGCAATAGACAGGTACCTGGAATTACAGGGCATTAAGTGCCCTCGACTGCTTGCACAACGCACATAGAGCACATGGGGGCCACAATTTGGCTAAGTTCAAATTGTGGCTGAGTTGTGTAGTCGTAGTGACCATGGATCTTTCCGATGCCACGTGCTATGTGGCTGAGAGCTTGTACTTGTTTGTCTGCCTGGTGGACTTGGGAGATTTTTTTCTCTATTATTATTTCCTTGTCGTGGCACGTCGTAGGCGTGCAGACTAGAGTGTTCAAATGGCCTATTGTGGCCAGCCTAAGCCTGGGCAGAGCTCACAGTGCTCTGGTTGGGGGGAGAGACCTGCACAAGGTTAAAATTGTATGCAACCGCAACCATTGAGAGTTCAGCAATACGTGGCTGTGGCCTACCCAGGCCACGATAAGCCGTTACCATATCAGACGCCTGTCCATTCATGAATGGACATGGATGAGGAAGGGTGCTACGAGCACCAGGAGGAGGAAGGGCACCACAAGCGTGTACACCACATGGGGCCAAGTTGGCCTCAGGGTGAATTGCAGTCATATGCATGTGCAGTGGTGCAACCACTGGTTGAGGAATATGCGCCACAAGCGCAAATGAGCATGGGGACAGAGATGTTGCTGGGCCGTTTGGAGGCAGCGGGGCAACCAGTGCCCATGACAGCGAGCTTTCTGCAAGACAACCTTGCAGTAATGGTGATGGAAGGTTTGCTTGACCAGATCGAGCTCATGAGGAGGCAGCACGTCATGGCGCTAGAACAGATTGAGCGCAAACTTACTGGTTACGAGGGACCAAGTGTGGAGCCCAAGTGGGCTAGACCACAACCACCGTGGCTGGTGGAAGCTGTGCGGGCAGTAGCGCCCATAGCTGATCACTCAGGTCCAGCAGTGGTCTTGACTACCTCGACGTTGCCTGCGCGGCCTCCTGCCACACTGGCGCAGGCTGCACCTACTGTTTCCTGGGCATCCAAGGTGCCCCTTGCTGAACTCTTGCTGGAGCAGCGAGATGAGGAGATGATCAACACACTTGTTGATTGGGACAAGATGGCGCTGATGGGTGCAATTGAAGCAGGTGTGCATACACGCATACCTGTATCACAAGCAGCAGGTCCCTCAACTTGGGGACTGACAATGTCATTCCACGCCCCAGCTATGCAGGAACTGTCTAGACTGCCTCGGAGGCGCAAGCCCCTCCTCAAAATTGAAGATATGGAACTCATGGAATTCCTAGCCGGTGTACCTGTGCGAGCTGAGTTTGTGCAATTGATATTCATGTCACCCATAGTGATGCCCGTGCCTGCAGCGCAGTTCAACATGGTCCTCTTGGCCACTGATCCACGCACTCCAGCACAATACAACAGTATGATGGTGGAGGCAGCCAAAACTGCAGCTGCCAGCAAGGGCAAGCAACGGGTCATTCCCACCAAGGAGGACAACAGAGATTATGGGCAGTCATTCTCGGAGGTGGAGGAGGAAGAAGAAGAGGGCAAAACACCTGCACAGCACTTTCAGTGCATTCAACAAAACAAGAAGCTTGCCAAGAAAAAGGCAAATAGAGCTCAAGCTGCTGCTGCCCTGGCCCACATGGTGCAAAACAACTTTTCAGGTCGCATCCCCGATGGATTGGGGGTGAAGATATAGGGGCCGCTCAATGTTGAGGGGCTCAACTTGTGCTTCCATGGGGCCTTAGGGCCCTCCTTTTACTATTTGTATCGGACCAATATGGTCTTTGTGGGGGCCAACGCAAATTGCGCAGCTGCCTATGAGTTTGGCTCTGGCCACATGGCAGACACGCCATGAACAATGGTGTACAAGTTTGCTTGCAGGGGATTCCCTTGCACTCCCTATAAGCTAGAATGGCTCTATAAATACTGTGCAAATCCGCACGTCCCTCATCGTGACTGCATAGTTGCGTTTATACTCCTCATAAAGATGTGATCATTTACGCAGCACCTGGATACCATGCTGCAAGACAGAATGATGTGGATCTTGCTCAACAATCCCGTATATTGGGATATACCAAATCCAATCACGAGGCCAGAGGATATGGCCTTCGTCAAATGCCTGCATATCCCCACATGCTTTTTGCGCACTAAAGACAATGGAATGACGGCGCTGCATGTAATGTGCGCTCTAGATCCAAAAAAGCCGTTTGACCTCGAACAACTAGCGCAGTATGTGCTGATCTACGGCCGGCCAGGCTTGGAGAACACCTGGCAAGGCATTGCAGTCGACTTTGCTTACCGCATGCACTGGCAAACCCTATTTGTATTCGCTCTCTGCAGAGCTCTTTGCATGAATAGCGCAGGTAAAACCATGCTAGTCCAATGGTTTGTGCTGGTCATGGCGCGACCTGGACTTTATTGAGAAGCTGTGGCTGCCTATGCTGTGGCCAATCTGATGCACCCATTTGTGGCCCACCCCAGTATGGGGCCAACGTTGAAATTTGCCAAGTTCACGTACCAGACAATCAGGTGCGGAACTTCTCCAACAACGACGCAATTCATGTCTTGATTCATAATTGCATCCCTCTGGACTGGGTGGATCATGCCTACACGTATGGTGTGGTTTACTTGGAACAGCAGTTCCACCAGCCAACAATGTCCCTTGACGTCTTCCAAGATGTCAACAACAAGCGCCTACAGCGCCTTTCTGTATATGGAACTCCACCTGCCATCCCTAACTGGGACAAATGGTGAGAGATCTTGGAGGAGGACCGCTACTGCCTTCTCTTCAAGCGCGCTGACGAAGTAGCAGCGCAGATTGATACAGAAGGCACTGGCCTCTATTATTACATTGGAATGGACCCAAATGTGGGTCCGTTGTGGAAACAAACACCAGCGCACGGTACAATGCCAGTAATTGAACCTGCAATTAACGTCATGCTGACTGATTCTATTATTGTAGATGCGACTGCTGCAGGGGTCCTTCGACCCCCCTGAAGACAGAATCTGCACCCCAACCTCCGGCAACTAACATCGTGCAACCAGAGGCGGCAATGACAACGGAAACGGGCGGAGCTCAGGCAACAACTGGGATGGGTGGATAGGCCCACTTATACGTATATTTAGTTAGGTAATGTCGAGTATTCATACTCAAGTATCGCTGCTAACCACCCATGCTTCACAGCACATTTTTTACTTTTTTGTACTTTTGTTAGCTTGCAATGCATGGTGGGATACCTGCCACCATACTTCATTCCATCCATGCCACCAACGCAACCTAAGTACCAATTTCCCACCCAATAGGGTGATAAGTGACCTGTTCCTCACGGTGGCCACTGAATGGCCTGGTGATGTGATTGAGAGCAGTCATACTGCACAGGACTTGTAGCCTAGAGGCAGTTGATCTGCCTTGCCAGTGTCCAGTGTTGTACATTATGATGTGGCTGTGCAGTTGTCATATATCAACAACATTGGGCGTCAGTATGACGCCATTGGAAACCAGCCTACTGGCCTATTCTAGACCGTGAATCGGTCTAAAAGGGGGGTATGTAACCAGCGAGTTACCTTTACTTATGCACGGCACAAAGTATTGCGCCTAACTGCTCTATATAGACTGTAACGCGTGTCCGTGATGCGCGTCTGTATATTACGTAAGGACAACATCTTGTATTCACAACATATCTAGTCTAATCCAATAATTTGGTCTGATTCAGCTACTGTGTGATATACGCAAGATTGTTCTACCTGTAGCCAATGGCTACAGGGACTGATCAGGCTCAGGCCAGGCCAAGTCCTACCTCGTAGAGTATTTAAGTCATAACTAGCTCACTTGTACAGTAGTATTGATATTGCATAACACACAACCTGAACATCTGCCATCGTAACTTTGTATTGTCTGCATCGCATCCAGTGAATTCATGACCTTGAACCCCGGAATCATTGACTTGAAACCTCAAATTGTTAAGTCCCCTTTGAATTGTCTCATCGAACGCTATTGCTTTATTTGAACTTTGTCTCTATCATCTTGTCTCGTATCTCTCACCTTGACTTATTGACTCTCAACCAGCACCAGCCTTGAACCCTGTTATCTGTTTCATCATCAACTTTGTTATCATTCTCTCCTAGCTCAACACTCATCTTCACCCCCAGTTTTGTCTCGTTTCCCCAGTTATTGTCCCGGACCTTCCAGGATCCCCATTTGCATTGTTTTTCCTAGTTCCAGCACTTGTTCCAGAAGTCCTTCCACTGTTTGTCCCATCACTCACCCCAGTTAAACCCTTTGTCGTATCCCAGAACTCATCTACTTTGCCCCAAACCACTTGTTCTACACCTCAGACCCCTCTCGACACCCCAGACCACCCCGGACCTTCCCGGACCACCCCGGACCACCACCCCTCTTCGTTCCAGACTTTGTTCTCTGGCACTAGCATGCGTGTAATTAGCTACATCTAGTCCGCCTTCGTAAGCCCTTGCTTTGGAAGAAGCCCCCGAGGTCAGCGGTACCTGACAATGGCAACAAAAACACAATAGCAGGAAGCAGGATATGGTTCAGCAAGGGAGACCCAAAGAACATCAGACTCAGAGTCCCAGGCCCATTACAATCCAATCAAACTGGGGAGATCTACGCAGTACAAAAGGCAGCAGAGCAGCAATACAATGGCCTCCTCCTAATAAGGAGCGACTCTAAGTACACGATCAAGAGCCTGACCAAACACATAGGGAAGTAGGATGATGAAGGGTGGATAGGCGTCAAAAACAGATCAAGACTGAGGATGGCAAGGGACTAAATAGAAGAAAGAAGGGGCCCAACCTGGTTTGAATGGATCAAGAGACACAATAGAGAAGAGGGAAATGAGGAAGCCAATAGACTGGCTAAGACAGGAGCAGAAAAGGAACTAGAGACACAATCGGATGATGCCTATGGAGCTGGGAGGTGAGTCCATGGAGCACAACTAGTAATGGCATCGCAGTCCCTGCTATATGAAGGAGAGAGGGAGAGAAAATCTGAAGGTTGGGGGCAGAGACAAGGAACCACAAGAAACTTGGATAAAGTGAAGGACTCAATCAAGGGCCTCACTAGCAAGGCACCAACAGACAAACAAATATGGGCTTCTATTGATACGCAGCCTGTCTCAGACAGAGCAAGGGTTAAAAACAGTCCAAAATATAAATACAAAAGGCTGAAAACTGTAAGCCTACCAATTGTCAAAAACAGTAGACAACGGACAAACCTCAAGATAAGCATAATAACCAAGCCAGACACCAATAAAAGCCACCCAAAAGGAAGCATTTGGCAGCATCAAAGCAACCAGCCATCAAGATCTGATGGTGGCAGTTAGCCAAGGTTGTGGCAGTGCAAAGCTGAGGCGGCAATCATGGATCACAATCCATAATCAAAGCATCAAACCTTCAGCACTACAAACCTGCCTTTCGACTTCCTCAGAACACAAACCTCACCACCACTCCTCATACCCACAACAAGCCCCACAGGCGCAACAAGAGCTCAGGACAGGAGGCAAGGGAGAAAGAGGGAAGCAAGAGAAGAAGAAGAAGCGAGAAGACAAGGACCAAGAAAGATTAACCGAAAACCAGGCTATACCTTGAACCTAGCGCTCAACAAATGCACCGGTGCACCATAACTGGACAATCATGCGTATCAAACAATTGGTCCATGCGTGCATAATGGACTATAAAAGGAGAAGGAATTGAGGGGCAAGCAATCTGTTGCCACAGCTTGGGGTCCCCAGGGAGCGGACTACTTAGGCTAAAGAGCTTGGATTTGACTTTGGGAATAAAGTATTTATACTGTTTGATCCCTTCTTTGAGTGTGCTTTAAGCAAAGCTCAAGACAAAATCAATAAAACTAAAAACTCTACACTACATTTATTGAGTGTGCGCTAAGTGTGTTGAGATCTTGTGCATTGCGAGCACCACGCGCACTGATGCAGTCAGGGACAAACTCAGGGTCGTGAGGAAAATATGAGGGTATATCACGCAGACGGTAACAACAACCACCCTCAGTCACTGTATACAGAGACTGAGGGTGAGTGCATAGTTTAACTACAAAGATACGGACAAATATACTTATGCATACCATAGAATAACCTCCGTGTTTATTAGGTATGCAAATGGAGTCACTGTATATGGAGACTGAGGAATAACCTCCATGTTTATTAGGTGTGAACTTCTAACAGGTTATGGGCTTGTGCTGCGCTGCCCTTTAGAAGAGACACTTAGATTCTGCTTATCCCGCAAGCCACTGCTGTGCTCGCTGCCTGTTGGACTGATTGTCCGTTACGTTGACCTTACAAATCTCTGTTCGCTATAGACCCTCCAGATTCCCCCAAAACCCCCTCTGCTGCATGGATTACTGAGATGCAAGCCATTGACAACTCGACGGTCCTCCTCACCGGTAAAATAACGTCCTTGTGGGCTGGACACATACTTGAAAAGGATGACGGCAAGTATGTGGAATGGGCCTATGCAATGGAGCTTGAGTTGTTGTTGGTACAACTGTGGGACTATGTCTTCGACCCTGAACCATCACCGCATGCCACGTACAAGCCATGGGCCTATTGCTTGTGGACTTTGAATCGCCGCCTTGCGTGCTCATTCCTGAAACGCACATTGTCCTCGTCCGAGCAAAAGTTGTGCACTGAGGAGGAGGACCCTGAGACTTTGTGGGCCTACCTGAAAGACCGCCACAGTGGGGCGGTGCCTGTCAAGCAGGTCTGGTTACTGCAGGAGGCCCTTACCACAAAGTGCAGCCTTTTGGAACTGCTTACCAAGATGGTTGATGTCATCTTTGAGAAAATCGACTGCACGTTTGATGCGGGGGAAGTAACGAAGGATTTACTGAAGTCCATAGCCATCCTGTCCACGCTGTCCAACAAATCTTTTGCTCACATACAATCCGTCATATCTCGGGACCTGGGCCAGGCTGGTGACACCTCAAAATATGGTCTGACGGAGATCAGACTGTTCTTGGAAGGGGAACAGATGCTTCTTGAGGCAGACAAGTCACCATCTGTGCCTGCAGACTCGCACTTGCCGCTATCTCCAGCAAGGCCTCCAGATTGAAAGACATCACCTGCGCAGCGTGTAAGGCCCGCCAACGCCCTGCCCACGTATTCACTGGTCATACTGCACCGTGGTGCATCTTGGAAGGTGGTGGAACGGCAGGAAAGTCAGTTGAAGAGTTGAGGAAGGCACGCCTAGCTTTCTATGATAACAAATGCAAGGAGAGGGAGAAGAGGGACAAGACAGTCTCAAAGATTATGTTCACTCTGGCAGGAGGCAGCGCATTTACGCTGGAGGGTGACCCAGCAACTATTGCGGCATACCTTGCCACTCAGACACCTAAAACGACCGATGCTCCGAAGGCAGAGTTTGCTGGCCTCAGCTATGACACACTGCCCACTGATGGGCTTCTTGCTGAGGTGGAAGGCTTGGAGTTTGACGCGTGGATTGCCCTTGAGGAGGAGCACACCTCTGAACATGAACTCAGGATGGAATTGGAGCTGGGCACAGGCAAATACAAGGTCAATAACACGTCCACAGAAGAACACAAATTAGTCCTGTCACAACCGCAGTTATGTAGATTGACGAGGACAATCATACCCACCAAAAAAGTGGATACAAGTTAGGACCGTGAATCCCACACAGAGAAAGCTGTGAGAGAATCCAAGGAGGCAGCTGAGCGTGTCAGATGGAATAGGGCCAATTGTAGGGCAGCTGAAAATGATATGCAACAAGGCCCACAGATAGACAAAGCCGGACACGAGCATGAGGTTGAGCAAATACTCTCAGCATTGAATTCAAATTTAGAAGCGCCATATGTCTTACCTGGGGCAGATCTGGACGCACCAAGGACCTGGGATGAGGCACAGAACTGCGCAGACAGAGAGAAGTGGATTGAATCATATAAGGATGAAGTAAATTCCCTTAGAAAAATGGGAGTATGGACGTTGGTTTCCCAAGAGGATGTACCTTATGGACACCAAGTTTTAAAAGGACAACTTGTATTCACTATAAAGCACAACAAAAAAGGAAAGGTCACAAGATTCAAGACACAACACGTAGTTCAGGGTTTCAATCAGGTATACGGCAAAGACTACATGCGCACGACTTCCCTGACAGCATGCACGGAATCCTGGAGAATCATACTGCACTTGGCTGCATCTCTGGGGTGGGAGGCCAGTCAGATTGACATCAAAACTGCTTTCCTGAATGGAGTATCACCTGAGGATGAAAGAGTATACATGGAGCAGCTGAAGGGGTTTGAAGAGAAAGGAAAGGAATCGTGGGTGTACAGACTCGTGAAAGGGTTGTATGGCATGAAACAGGCAGGACAAGTTTGGAATAAGACCTTGGATGAACGAATGCACAGCTGGGGGTTTATACGACTTGCATGCGAAGCTTGCGTATACCATAGGACGACAGAGGACGGAACAGTGATAGTGGGGATACACATTAACAACTTCCTCGCAATATCCAGCACCGAGAAAGCTGGAAGAAGATTCAAACAGGAACTGGCTGGACTATTGTGGACCTAGGTACACCGAAGCACATACTGGGGATCACAGTAAACTGGGAACGGGAGAAGAATCGTGTTCACCTCTCACAGACAGTCCTCATCAATAAACTTGTTCAGCAGTTTGGACAGGCTGATGCCGTGCCGCTCTCCACCCCAATAGAACCAGGGACAAAGCTGAGGCAAGTCGACTCAACAACATTATCAGACATCAAGCGTGGAAGGGTCACCCGCTTACCATACAGGCAGCTGGTAGGAGGTCTTCTGTGGTTAGCGGTCTCCACACGCCCAGATATCCAATACGCAGTGCAACAACTCTCACAGTACCTTGACTGTTTTACCTATACGCACTGGAATGCTGCAATGAGGACTTTGCAATACCTCAAGGGAACCAGGACCTTGGGGATATCTCTGGGAGGCAATAACCTCATACGGCTTGTCGGATTTATGGACTCAGACTGGGCAAACTGCCTCGATACAAGGAGGAGCGTTGGTGGCTATGCGTGGACACTAGGATCAGGGGTGGTCTCCTGGGCAACACGGAAGCAACGGACAGTCGCAGCCTCATCCTGCAAGGCTGAGTATATGGCAGCGTTCAAAGCAGCCCAAGAATGTATATAGTTGCGCTTGCTCCTCGGAGCAATTGGACATGAGCCTAAGGAGGCGACAACAATGCTTTGCAATAACGATTCTGCAATTAACTTATTGGAAGACCCCATGTTACACCAACAAGTCAAGCACGTTGATATAAAATACCACTTTCTACGAGAACAGGTCGCCTCACGAGAAATTACCATTTGCTATATCAATATGAAGGACAACGTTGCAGACATCTTCACGAAGCCGTTGGCTACCCCACAATTTGTCAGACTACATGATATTCTGGGAATGACCCAGCATTCCGTGCAAGGAGGAGTTGCCTGATCAGTGCTTGCGTTGAGGAGGAGTGTTGAGATCTTGTGCATCGTGAGCACCACATGCACTGACGCAGTCAGGGACAAACTCAGGGTCGTGAGGAAAATATGAGGGTATATCACGCAGACGGTAACAACAACCACCCTCAGTCACTGTATATGGAGACTGAGGGTGAGTGCATAGTTTAACTAAGATACAGATGAATATACTTATGCATACCGTAGAATAACCTCCATGTTTATTAGGTATGCAAATGGAGTCACTGTATATGGAGACTGAGGAATAACCTCCGTGTTTATTAGGTGTGAACTTCTAACAAAGTGTGACTTGAGCCCTCGTAACTAGTGAATTGAGTACTTTGGATTTACAGAATAGAATTGGATTTTATTCCAAGCCTGTCTACCAATCTAAGTGCTACATTTCGCATCACTATCCATCATAAAGATTTCACAAAAAGTACCAGGGAATTCCTCTGGCGGACTATGCACGATGCGTATAAGGTGGGTAGATACTGGGCAAACATTGAGGGGTATGAAGATAGGGCTAAATGTGTAGTATGCGGATGTGATGACTCTATGGACCATATCCTGACCAAATGCGAGGCCAAAGGTCAAGAACAATATGGGAAGCCATTGGTAGGTGGTGGCGAGAAAGGTACAAGGGCTGGACAAAGCCGGACCTGGGGTGCATACTTGGTTGTGGGGTGGCAAGATGGGAATCCCGAGAGGGGAAGACGCTGTGGGCCAAAACAAGACTCTTTCGAATACTCATCTCAGAGGCCACAACCACAATATGGGCCATGAGATGTAGGAGGGTGATAGACCACAAGGGACGCTGGCCAGAAGGAACGACGAAGAACCAGATATTGAACAAACTCAGGAAAAGGATAAACATAAGGATCAGACTAGATCACCTACAATCAAGTGAGATCAATAAAACTAAGAATAAAATATTGACCTTTGAAATGAAGAGTACCTGGAGAAACTTGCTGGAGAATGAGGACAACTTGCCGGAAGACTGGCCCTGGCGAGCTGGGGTTTTAGTGCGTATACGCGAACTGACTGATCCGGGGGGGTAGGTTGATGACAGTCTCACGGGAATCCCACACTGGTTCTCACCAGAACCGTGCTTAAAGCATTTCCCCAGGGTGGATGTCCAAGGGACCCAGTCCCCAAAACCAGCGAGCAGGATGAATTAACCTCATATAGGGCACGTGTTGTTAATTGCTGAATGCCACCCGAAAGGGTAACGCTCCTCCAAAAAAGGAAAAAAAAAAAAGGAATAAGTCGGCAAAAGGGCTCCGACAATCCCTTGGAAAACTTTATGAAAAGGGGCTGTCGGAGCCTGATTTTGAAATTAGGCAGCTTCCATCGAGAAGTAAGCATTTTACTGTTTTTAATTCCATCAATCATGTACAGTCGGACTCGTGTACCATGTTGTAAAAGGTCGTAAATCACTTTGTTTACAACAGAAGAAAACAAAACTACCGTCCAAGCTTGACGAGCACCGAGAAAGGGTTTCTCAGGAGATGACTGGATTTTTCCTTGGTCCGATGCCTGTGGAGAAGTTCCTTAACAATGATTGGTCAAGAATCATGCAGCGTATCCACCATCGGTTTGTTGTTGACTCCATAGGAAAACCCCTCAGTGCTTTGGAGAACTCAAAACAACTCGTGCAAGTGGTGTCTGATACATATACCGGTTATTAAATCCCTCTTATTGATACGCTGCCTGTCTCACACATGAGACAGGCAGAGGAAGTGCACAGTCCAAACAAAGAAAACTGCTTAAGAGTAGTGACACGGCTGAAAACTGTAAGCCGTAAGAGCGTCGAAACCTGTAGACGATGGACATACCTCGTATAGAAACGCGTAGCCAGCCCTGAGCCTAAACCACGACGACCATGAAGTCCAGCCAAAAAGGACGACGTCAACACCAACCATCCAAGATCTGATGGTGGCGTTTAGCCGAGGCCGGTGGCAGTACAAGATCTGCGATTGATCTCGGATCAGGGCCGAGATCAATCAAATCAATCAAACCTTCGCGAATATGTGCCCCCTGCCTCTTGAAACTAGAAGACCCGCTCCCCAGCCTGTGCCCACGATCCAGGAGACCCTGATCCACCAGGACACGGTCCATCCGAAACACCAGGACGCACGGAGAAGAAAAGGGAGGAGGTCCAGAGGATAGATGACCGAGGAAAGAGAGGGAAGCATGGAAAAAGTTTAGCCTGGCTCCGCAGGCTAAACCTTCGACCACGACACATCGAGACTGCGCCAAGCCTGCGCCGGCACTCCGGGAACACGACGGGACGACAGAATCACGCAAGCCGCACGTTGGTCCGTGCGCACGAAGCAGGGTATAAAAGGAGAGGGGATTTGGGGGTTTCGAGCAAGCAACGTATGTGCCACGGCTCGGAATCCCCAGGGAGCGGATCTCTTAGGCCCACGAGCAGTACTAGTCTTCAGGGTTTTGATAATATATCTTTTGAGCCCGATTTCGAGTCTGACTTTAAGTCAATTCTTAATTAAATCAATAAAAACTACTTGCTACTTTTATAAAGTGTGCGCGGCGTGTCAGCTTAAGCCACCGTAACCTAGCAAATTGATAGTTTAATCAAACATAGTTTGACCTCGATTCCATTGACTGCATGAAGAGCTGGAAGCTCCCAATCCAACTGTTTGCAGTAGAATATATGAAAAAGTGATTCAGACAAGAGTTA
>JABAJZ010007094.1:0-10930 GCA_018857265.1 Termitomyces sp. T32_za158 | reverse complement strand
CTTGATCTAACCTGCTTGCGTATGTCGAAAGGAAGCTTTTGTTTTTCTGTGGATTTGTTCTCTCAGACGTTTTAAGCTCGCGTGGCGCGCTTTTTTCCCTTTTACTCTGTAACATTACTTTCTTCGCACGGAAATGACTCTTCAACCCTCTCCAGCATCGCCAACTGACAGCCAACGCAGTAGAAAACGCCAACGAAGTCAGTCCGTGCAGTCCGATGCATCATCTTCCTTGCTCAAGCGCACTGCAGCCGACCCAAACTCCATGGATGTTGACACAAGGAACCTACGAGCGGACCAGATGTCTACATTAAACATCGCTGATTCTAATCACGATATAGACACTTATATGGCAGAGCAAGGTGGAGAGGATATCCCTGCGCTCGTGCCAGAACCTTCGACATCACCTAAGGTCCTCAAGGTGGCTCCTGCAGAAGAAAGAGTCGCATTCGTGGATCGCTGCAAAGTGCGCAGAATGGAAGTCGGAGAGACGTGGTACCTGGTCGCAAGACATTGGTGGAAACGCTGGCGGAAAGCTTTAATCGGTGAAGTAGACAAAGAAGGTCCGGTAAACGAGCAGGATCTCGGCCCAGTTGACAACTCTCCTCTTCTCGATTCATACAACAATCTTCTCACATCAATATCTGAGGGCGTCGATCTAGAGTTTGTACCCGAAGAGGTCTGGCAGTGCTTTGTGTCTTGGTGAGAAGTTATGTTCTAAATTTCAACGTTGTTTGCTAAGGGATAACGTCAGGTATGGCGAAGCGATAAAGCCACTTCCGCGCCGCGTAATCGAGAGGGGATCGTCGAAACAGACTTCTCTAGAGCTGCGGCCTCCGGTTTTGAGGGTTTTTAGACTCGCAAAAACGAAATCTGAAGATACTTCTTTCTCTCGCGTGACAGTTTCTGCAGGGGAGACAATCAAGACTTTAAATTCTCTCCTCGCTGCCGCTGTAGTTGCCCAAGGTGACACTGGCACAGCTTATCGTGTCTGGAAAGTTGACACCATAGACGACGACTGGACGTCTCTCGAGTTTCCTCTTTCTCAGTTTACGGATTCTCACAGAAAGATCGTGGAAGATAGTGTGAAGACTCTCGAGGAAGAATGCGTGGAATCTGATGACTCCTTTGTTGTTGAATTCAAGGATCAGTCTCGCTGGTTATCAGAAGCTGTTCCACCTCCCCCCTCCACGTCCTCAGGACGTCCGGAAGTGCTTTTCAAATCTTCAGATGGGTTTTTTAACCGTATGCCAGGGACTAGCACAACATCAACAGCCTCTACATCTGTCGCGCGATCGGACAGTGGTTATGGTCCATCCTCGTCATGGAAGTCATCCCTATCCTCAGTTTCCAAAGAGAAGCCGATTGAGCCTGGGACCTTGGGTCTCGGGAACATGTTCGTCGTCCATTTTCCATTTTGTCTGTTTTCCTCACGGATTAACTAGGGGAAACACGTGCTTCATGAATTCTGCGCTCCAATGTCTTGCGCACAGCAAGGAACTCACTGATTACTTCTTGAGTAAGATCAATAATACTGACCAATGCGATACCTTTCTGACATTACTATTCCATAGCCGGCCTGTACCAAGAGGAATTGAACCCTGATAACCCTCTTGGCATGCACGGTGCTATTGCTCAGGCTTTCGGTGCTCTCCTCCAGCGTATCTGGGCTTCCAGTGAAACCTCCACGTCATATTCCCCTCGCGAATTCAAGTCGCAGCTTCAGCGCTTCGCACCCCAGTTCAGCGGGTATCAACAACACGACTCGCAAGAACTTGTGGCGTTCCTGCTTGACGGGCTTCATGAAGATCTTAATCGTGTCTTGAAAAAGCCTTATGTAGAAAAACCGGACTGGGAAGGTGGTGGAGATCTGGAACTCGTGAAACTCGCGAAACTTTCCTGGGAGGGCTACATGAAGAGGAACGACAGTGTAATCGTCGATTTGTTTCAAGGCCAGTATCAAAGTACTCTGATCTGTCCTGAATGCCAGAAGGTGCGCTTTCTATTCTTCGCTTTCGAAAAATTTCGACCTGGCCGTGTAGGTCTCAATCACTTTCGACCCCTTCATGTACTTGACACTTCCATTACCTGTTAACAAGAAGTGGAAGCATATCATTTATTATGTACCCTGGGACGTAGACAAGGCTCATCGTAAGGTACCCTATTTCCTGCAATCTTTCGGCAATCGTGATCGATAAACTTACTATAGGTACCTGTTGAAATCAGTAGGGATGCGTCCTTCAAAGATCTCAAGGTTCTTCTTGGTCGTTGGATGGATGCCAGTCCAGAAAATGTGAGTCTGTCATTCCGTCGAGGACAAACTTCAATCTGATTTTCGACAGCTCCTAACACTAGAAATATTCAACAATAGATTTTACAAAAATCTTGAAGATAATCTTCCTTGTGGAGACGTGTCGGATAACGATATAATCGTTTGCTTCGAGCTTCCATGCAATTCACAGCAGAGTAGGTCGTATAAAAGACAAGCTGGTGACCCTATCATAGTCCCCATGTACCTTTGTGACCTCAACCCACCCGCGCGCACCTCTTACATGTCGAACAAAAGTGGATCGCTTTTTGGTTACCCCAGTGTTGTTGCCATCACTCCCGAGCAGGCCACCGATGTCAACAAAATGTACGACGCAGTGCTAGGACGGTTGCGACGTTGGACTGCCAATGCTAGAGACCTCTTTCAATGGGAGGCAACAACGGCCCTCGAGGCAGAACCGGTTTCCATCACACTAAACGGTTTCCCTCCCGCTCCTGCTGACTCACTTACCGAGATCACAGAGGATGGCAAAGTCGTCACACATGGGGATGCCGAACCTACAGATGGGGATATCGCTGATGAAAAGGAGTTCACTTTGGTAGATGAGAATGACTTGATCGATTCTACGTCGAGTATCATAATGCCTCGACCAGTGGGGACCAAAAAGGATATTTTCAATCTGAGACTGCAGATCAACCAGAAAGACTACGGCACACAATCAAATTACTCCACCAGCAACCGATGGGAATCCTGGGATCGCCGCATCGAGTCGGCAGATGTACAACCTATCCTGCTTCGAGAAGGTGATGCGTTTTACTGCGAGTTCGACGAGAACATGAAGGCTTACTACTTCGGCGACGACCGTTCACGTTATGATCATGCTCTCTGGGATACCTGGCCCGAATTTCAGCACCCCGAATACCTTCAGTCGAAGAAGGCAGCCCTAGAGAAGAGGAAAAGGGGCTTGACCTTGCAGGATTGTCTGGACGAGTTCACGAAGGAAGAGAAGCTCGGGGAAGATGATCTGTGGTACTGCCCACAATGCAAGAAGCATCAACAAGCTACGAAGAAATTCGACCTCTGGAAGGCTCCGGATATTCTTGTCGTACATCTCAAACGCTTTAGCAACAGTCGGACCTTGCGGGATAAGATAGATACCTTCATTGACTTTCCGATAGAAGGTCTTGACCTTGGTGGCATGGTTGGAGAGCGGGAAGTTGCTAAGAAACTCACGGAGCAAGGAATCGATCTTTCAGAGTTTGAATTTGGAAACCTTGATGAGCCTTTGGTTTATGATCTATTTGGAGTTGATGAGCATATGGGAGGCTTAGGTGGTGGACACTACCGGGCTTACGCACTCAACCACTTAAACGCCAAATGGTATCACTTCGATGACTCGTATGTGACTGCCGCCAAGGCCACTGATGCAGTCGTGAGTGCATTGATTTTGTTGATCTAGCCTGCATATCTATATTGATATCTACCAGAACCCAAGCGCCTATCTATTGTTCTATCGGAGACGATCTACTACTCCCCTCGGCGGAAAGACCCATCACAAGGTCGAGGAAGCTCGATCAAAGCGACAAAGAGATGTAGATAATACTAAAATGACTATCGAGACTCAGCTTCCAACTCCACCCAACGAGAACAGTGGTTACCTGACTACCCTCCCATTACCGAATCCTCAACCTCCTTCCGATCCTTGGTCGTTCCGCTCTCAAGAGTCCAATTCCTCCGTTGCTTCACCGTCTCCCGACCATCTCCCTGCACTCGAGGAATTCCAAAGTCAAGATTCATTCTCTGAAACGCTCGACCCACTCCTCCTGTCGTCGGAACGTTTCGACTTTCCCGATCCATCGGCGAAGGCGTCGCCTACGTCGTCGAACGAGGTGGAGATAGACTCGGAGGGTCTGTATGACGACTGGGAGGGAAACACACCGTCGATCGAGATTGGCGTGAAGGAGGTCGTCCCTGGAAGTCCGCTAGATCTTGTTAGGGTCGGGCTAGGGCTAAGGTCGTCCTCGTCGATGTCGAGTTTTTCGGACATAGAATCATTCAGTGATGATGTCAATGTGCAGAAAAGTCGTGGGTCGAACCTTGGATGATTTTGGGTCTGTTGATGGATGCATTAATAAGTATTTTACTCGATATTTCTCAAGATGATTAATCGTTTAAATCGTATCGAACTTGATGCATTGATGCGTTACAATTTACAATTTAGACATTTGGTTAGCAAATGTGGGACATATGATACACATTACGTATGTGTTAGGAAAGTACGTGGTGGAGTGGGGACGACAGATATAAGGGGTTTTGAAAAAAAGCTGACACCAACGCCTGTCGGACTGGTCGTAAAACCCAAAGTGAAATGGGCCATTTCCAAGAAAGATGACTCAGGCCTTATCATCGCCCCTTGCCTCGGTTTTCGCATCGTGATCAGGGACTGCGGATGTACCTTCTGACATGAGTTGTCGGCGGTATTTCAAAGAGTTGACAGGGAGTGTATTCTGGTACATGAGATCGATCTGTTCCAGAGAAAGCCCCTTGGTCTGTGGACAGATGTTGAGAGACACCTTTCGCCAGGAGAATACTTAGAACATACCTCAGGTACACAGAAGTATGTGAAGATGATGCAGCAGAGACATGTCGAACCCCAGATGAAGAACACTTTAGCTTCTAGACCAGCAGAGCCTGGTTGCTTGTTCACGAGGTAAGGCGCTAATGTGCTGCTTTAAGATAATTTCTATTTAGAAAGAAATGATACTGACTCGCGTAACCGATACCAAAATTCCACAGCCTTCATGAAGATCAGCAAGAGTGGAATCACGAATGGATAGAGAAAAATTACCAATTACTAGCAACTGAGAGAGACATAGCCTTTGCTCGGACCTGAAGCGGGAAAATCTCTCCAGTGATAACCCAGGCGATTGGACCCCATGTCGCAGCAAAGAAGGCCTGGAAGAAGATAATGACGTTCATAGTCGTATCAATATGAATAAAAAAGGATGCATACGATGTAGATGCAAACGAACGCGATCAGGACTTTCTGACCAGCGAGGTTCTGAACAGATACAGTGACGCCGACGATGGCGATAATGTACTCGCAGATACACATTCCGAGCGCGCCTACGAGAAGGAGGCGCCGGCGACCGAAACGCTCGACACCCCACATTCCAGGCAAAGTCATGAAGACATTGACGATATTGGTGGCGATAGAGATTAAGAATGGGTCCGAAACGCCTGAATTCTTGAAGAAGGTTGTGCCGTAGTAGAAAATGAAGTTAACTAGAGATTTGATCAGACTTTGGCGTTGAGTATGGTCAATGAATGCGCTTACTTCCTGTCAACTGTTGAAAGAAAGTGTTATCAAGGAAGGAAAACGATATTTATGCGGGCTAGATCTGACCTGCTGCCAAGCTTGGATGAAGATACCGGTGAGAGTACGCAGAGCAATCCTGTTTTTGGAGCGTTTGAAGCAATCAAGGTAGGAGCTTTCGCCCAAGGCCAATTCTGCTTGAAGGTTCGCACGGATCTCTTCCAGCTCAGCATCGACCTCGGGATCAGCTCTCTTGTGACCAGTGACCCTGCTCAAGGAGACTGCGGCATCGTTGTCACGACCTCGTTTGACGAGCCACCTCGGGGACTTTGAAATCGTAGTCAATCAAGTCAGGTATTTGAGCGAAAGATAGGAGACATACTTCTGGGAGGAACAACATTCCGCCAGCAAGAATGGCGGCCCATACGAATTGAATGGCGATAGGAATGCGGTATGAGGAGTGGTCGTCCCGGTACTGAGTGAAGTTGTTGACTATGGCAGCGATGAGTAGGCCAATTGTGATAGCCCATTGATACATTGAGACGATGGCACCACGGATCCATTTAGGGGAACTGAAATTCTGTCAGAATAGATTTTCGAAGAGTGAGAATATGGTAATACCATTCAGATTGATACATCGGTATCAAGCAGGACACAAGACCGACCCCGAGTCCAGCGAAAACGCGTCCGACAACCTAGAAGAAGTAAGCGAAATGTATACCTCACGAACGGCGGAAGATACGGACGAAAAGGGGTATTGCCGTAGCAGCGGTTTGCATAGCTACGCCAACAGAAAACACGAGGCAGGCAAGGATGATACCCCATTTTCTGCCGACGTAATCTGTCAAAGTCTATGAGCACCCGATTTCGGAATGCATAATTTAGTTATTATGTATACCTGCCATCGGCGCGCCTAGGAGAGCACCGAAGAAGGTCCCTGCGGAAAGGATGGATACGACCAAGGATTCGTCCGCAGAAGAAATGGTGTAGCCGGATGGCGCATTTGGATCAGGATGACCGAAAGTTCGCAACCAGTCCTTCATTTCCTTGACACCATTGATGACGCCAGTGTCGTATCCGAAAAGGATCCCACCAAAGGCACTAAAGGCTGCAGACAAGTAGAAAAGAAATTGAGAAATAGATTTTGACGATGAAAAGGAAACTCACCTGTCAATGCGACTCCTGCGAGCTTGCTCTGAGTGAACGAGGGTGCAGTCGTCTGGGTAAGTCATTCAGATCAAGAAAGAGACGTATTCATACCTTCTTTGTACCCCCGATCCCTCCTCCGGACGCAGCAGGGCCTCCAGGCATGTTGTTGTTGGGAGTAAGGATGTATAAACTGAGAGTGAAGGGCGGTCAGACAAAAACCGCGGCTGCTACTTGCAATGCTTTTTATAGCGTTCGGCTGGAGAGCGGGTGTTCGAGCTGAGATCTAAGATCCGGAAAAGGTGTCAACAGTGGCGTGAATTCATCTCTGACCCTTGTCATGATCTAGGTAAGCCCAGATCGACGCAAGCCATCAAGCGAAGAGTAAACGAGGCACAAAGTTTACTTATGTCGAATTTTGTTCGTTCACTGAGGTAGAAGATATTATACCAGAGGGGGCAGAGACATACAGGCCCCTGCGGATGTCGGAACGACACTGAATTTCGATCATCAGGGGTATAGAGCATAGTTAAAGCGAAGCGTACATACTCGTTGTCCACATGTTCCGTGCTCCTTGATACATGATACATAATGGCACTTGATTCTTACATCGCAATGGGCCTTCACCATGAATGCTTGGCATTTTAGGTCTCACAGACGAAAAGGAGGCTTTGGTTCCAGGAAATAACCTTAGTCGTTCATGATTCAACGATAACGATCAGTGTTAGCTAGGACCAAAGCTTGCATGAGCCATAAGGAAGGAATATACCGCATGTCTAATGAGCTAAGTAGTGTATCGGATGACTTCTCCTGTCATGTAAGCTTGCCTGGAAAGCAATGCATGACAGGCAGGATCCTGGTACATATGTAACCTTCCACGTGAAAACCCCACACTTTCTTGGCAACTGCGCGGATGAATTAGGAGACGACAACCGTTGGTGGCGCTGGAGGGAACCGCTTTCGCAAGTCAAAAGTACGTGAAAACAGGTCTTGGAAGCCTTGAAGTTCTCCGGCCAAGCGACAGGAAGTCGTTCCCTTACTTTTTTTTATCACAGGGTGAAGAGAAGCATGTCTAGGGCAATATTCTTGTTTGAGAGAAGCTTGAAATTCAATCGCGGTTGCAAGTGCGACTAAACTATCGAGGACCCACATATGGATCAGCACTCAGCGGCTCAGCAGCTCAGTCACGGTGGACTAGAAGATGGAGACCCCACGTGCTCCGGAACCAGAAAATCAATTCTTTCCGAAATAAACAGGACCAAGCAGTCATTCCTTTCTCTTTTCTTTATTGCCATGGGACAGTCAGCTTCCGCGCCCGCCACAACCTCCAATGTTCCTACAACTTGTCCTGTACCCCACAAAAAAGCAGAAAACTCAGCGGCGACATGTCCCGTGGCGCACGACACTCCTGCCGCTGCTCCGAGGGCTGCACAATGTCCAATAGATCACGCTGCACCTCCAAAAGCAGCGCAGTGCCCTGTTGATCACGGTGGACTTGACCCTCTGAACCAGATGCCCCAACTTGCTCAGTCCCCAGCGCCCAATCAAAAGTTATACTTACCGACGGAGCGGGTAGAATCGTCTATTCCTCGAGACGGCTCAAACAAATGGGATTACCCTTCACCACAGCAATTTTACAATGCTCTTGTTCGGAAGGGATGGGAGACACCGGAGGAGCATGTAGAGACCATGGTGGACATTCACAATTTTCTGAATGAACGTGCTTGGGAAGAGGTGATGAAATGGGAAAAAAGGGAGTATACGTGAGTCTATGTGTTTCTGAGCAAAGCGTAACAGTCAAATATACGGCATATACCAGACATGATGATCTGCAACTTGCGCGGTTTAAAGGTAGGCCCGGAGAGATGTCGCCCAAGGCCCGTTTCTGGATGTTTGCTGGGTGGTTGCTCCCTTCGCGTTTCAAGTACGTTCGCAGAATCGTTTCAGGAATCAGACGGCTCATGTGCATTACTTATCATATAGTTCTGAGCCACCATTCGATCGCCACGACTGGATAGTCAGACGTCCACGAACTGGCGAGGAGGTTCGCTATGTCATAGACTACTACTCTGCGCCTCCTGAGCCTGATGGCTCGCCCGTATTTTCTTTGGACGTGCGGCCTGCCCTTGACAGCTTCTCAAGTGTCAAGCAGCGCATCACAGTGGCGACAGAGGAGACTTGGGCGAGCTTCCGCCACAATCAAAAGCCAGACCATACGGTACGAGAGCCCAGAGATTGATTGATCCCTTTGTGCTCTATTCTGGCGCCTTAGATTAGTACTCCCATCTCTACATGTTATTACTTGTAATGTTGTTACCCTAGCTAGCTGTTATAGACATATCCTCATTTGCTAATTTTCTAGTTAACCTCAAGGTGCCTTTCCTTTCCTGCTGTCGTTGCCTAGTTTACAATAAACTCGGGCATTTAAGTTTTCAGGTACCTGTCGAGGCTAAGCTTCATTTACCATATGACATCTTTCCCTTTTTTCTCTTTCAGGGTGGCATAGGCTCCAGCGGAAAGACTTCGTCACGTGACGCGTGAAATTTCTGGGAATCAAAACTTTGTAGTTGTCCCCCACCGACGCTCGAATTCATCTTCATGCTTCCTCGTCATCTTCAGAGTCTTGTCATCCGTAGCGCAGCTAGAAACCGCACCAGGGCACTTGTATCTAATCATTTGACCTCTTATACGACGCCATTGCGGATACCAAGTCTTGCTGGCTTCCATTCATCTTCACGGCGTCAAAATGAGCTCCCAAAGTCACCATTTCAGACGTTTGTGGAGGTTTTAAAAGATGAACTCAGGAAGAACAGAGAGCTCCAAGACAATGTCAAGCAGTTGCAGGGCGATGTGGACAAGTTTCAGGACTCGGAGGCTATGAAAAAGGCTAGGGCCGCATATGAGCGTGCACGGGTGAGTGTCGTAGGTATTGTTATTGATGGACTCATGAGCCAAATTTGCGTAGCTTCAATCAAGCATCAAAGAAAACCCTAAGTTGCGAGCAGCGGCTGAAGAGTTGAAGAAAACAGGTGTAAAAGTTGGAGATGCAGTTTCTGATGCATTGAAGAGTATGGAGGAGAGTGATGTCATGCGCGCCGTAAGCTCAGGCCTCACTTTTTTGATTGACGTGGTCTGATGACTGTTAAAAAGATTGCGAAAGCTTCCGCCGCCGTGTCTTCAACTATTGAAAAGTCTACCGAGCCAATACGCAAAACTGAGGCTTACAAGGCTCTTGCAGAGACCTTGATTGATGCGCTGGATGATAGTGGTAGCGCAAAACATGCTGGATTCGAGGAGAAAGAGGCACGTCGGCTGCGGCGGCAGAAGCGACTGGAGAAGGCGGGCAAGAATGACGGTCTTGGACCTGCGAGCAAACGCGTCACTGCAGACCCGGAGTATGTTCTAGTTTTTCATAAGACAAATTTGCTCATTGACTTTATCTGATTAGAGCCGGCTCTGCTGTCGTATTGCACAAGGATTCTCCACGTCAAGAAAAATGGAACCGATTAAAGGAGAATAACCCTGTTTTCCGACGCTTCGTTGAGATGCGCCAGGCTTATGACGAGTCAGAAAACCCTGTCGTGTCGACTATGCGCAGTGTGACGTCGACTATAGGATCGTTCTTTGATGAAAACGAGATGGCGCAAGTGATGCGTGCGATGAAGATATTTGATCCCGATTTTAACCGTGAAACGTTTGAACGCGAGTTGCGAGAATATATCATTCCTGAGGTTGTGGACGCGTATCTTTCAGCAGACCAGGAAGCACTCCGATCGTGGTGTGGTGAAGCGGTACGACTTGTTTCATTCTTGCATTATGTCAGGATAATTTAAATGATTCTTCGCTACAGACGTACAATGTTCTATGGGCGACCATGGAACATTACCTCCGCCAAGGACTCATCAGTGACAGCAAAGTTCTTGACATTCGTCAGGTTGATGTACGTGTCAGCTCGATGTCCATATTTTACAACTTCTTTACCCGTTTCAGGTGTCGGATGGCAAACTGTTGGAAAATGACGTACCTGTGTTCCTTGTCCAATTCTCAACACAAGAGGTTCTGATGTTCCGCAATGCCAAAACTCGCGAGATCGTGGTAGGTGCGGATGACAAGGTCGAGCAATGTGTGTATGTTGCTGCTATCACGCGTGTGGAGGAAGAGTTGTCCAACGAGCTCACCGGAGGTTGGAAGGTTGTCGAGGT
>JABAJZ010007093.1:0-12650 GCA_018857265.1 Termitomyces sp. T32_za158 | reverse complement strand
GACCAAGAGACTCGAGAGAATATAATCGGTTTGATTGCAGATGCAATGATCAATTATGAGATCTACTATACTGGCACGATAGATAGACTGATCATACATCTACATACTCATCGTTGTCTTTCTACAACAACACATATAAACATGTATAGAGTAAAGCACTACAGGTACCTGCATGTACGGACTTGGACCCATGTCTACAAATCTGTACCAAGAGGGGTACTTGCGTACCAGAGCTATGATAGGTACTCACACAACATACTTGTATATACACATGTCAGATTTTCCTGATGCAAGGAGTAGTGAGACCACTATTTTAGGTAGTTATTCTCTTACGAATCCTTCTGGACACGAGTCAAACGATGAGCGATTATTTATTCCCGTATGGATGCTAGATGTGAGTAAATCCCTCTTATCTCAGTTGAGTGTCGGATTCACATGAAAGCACCAGCCAACCAAAGGCCACAATCTTACATCAATTCTACTGTCTCTTGGGAACTCTTGAGTGCATATCATATAAGGTTCCGGTGTTCGGGTCCCGACAGTGGCAGAAGCCTAGATCCTTACGAAAACAAAGTCACTAACATCTGTTCCATTCTTGAAAGTGTGACGTGTTATGACTTGTAGCGCTTCTCATAGAGATTGTGTCATGGATGGAGATTTTGACCCTGCCATGGGTTGAGAATGAAGATTGAAAAGACATCCCTGGCCCTGATCATAGACGGCCGAGGTACTCGATCGGCGAAGTCTCATTGGAACGTACTTCAGGTTTTACTCCATTGATTTTCCGTGAAGTCCATCCGTAAATAGTTATTGTTCAAAGAAATCATTTCCATCATTACATACGTCTCTGCGTTTATCAAGTTATAGAAGAAATCCTTTTATCAAAACGTTACTTGCCAAGGTAATGAATCCGTACTGTGGCGTAAAGCTCCATACTGCGGGGTAACAACTTCATATCACCTCAATTCCTGTACCTTTCCTCTTAAAACTCGTCAGATTGTATGGATGGGTGTCCAAAGTCGAGAACTCGAGCTTTTCGCTCGTCAAACCAGCCTAATTACTTCAACATTCAGCGAATAGATTGTACAGAAGACGAGAACACATGATTACAAGATGGGATTTGGAGGAAAAGCTTTGTTATCACTTTAAGTACCGCCTTGCGTATCTCAAACGCTTACAATCCCGTATTGTAAGGCTTCAACTAGCGACTCGCAATGCGACGCGTTAATAGCACTGAGAACGTTGAATGGACTAAGTTAATGATTTGGGCAATCAGATTGATTGCCCGGGGTTAATTCAGGCGAAGATTATCTTATCTCGCATTTCACCCTTCACATACTTCACATCTCCACTGGCCACGATGCTTTGTCTGGCCCTCATTGTTTCAACCGTACATATAACCCTGCGGGCGCGTCAGAGGACCTCGTCGTCTCACTTCGCGCTCGCAGGCAAGTAATTATTTCAATCATTAAATAACGTCGTCTCACTTCGCGCTCGCAGCGCTCGTTACCCTACGTCACGCGTCGCGTTAAGATCCCCTCCCACCATCCCTTTTCCATTTCATTTCATTCTACACTTACTCTACACTTTCTATTTACTTACGCTCATACACTTACTCACGCCAACTCACATAGTCCATCGTAGTTAGCTTGAGCTTTCGGCCCCCTTTTCTCTCGCGGGATCAGGATTCCGACGCTTGAGAACTTCCCAGGACTCGAGAAATACAATTTCTTGCCACAAACACACGGTCAACTTATTAAGCTATTCCTAATTCACTCGCTCACAACTTCTCATCATTTCCCAAGTTCCAACCTCGGCAGCTCTGAATTAAGGAAGTTACTATGACGAGTACTGAGGCGTGGTCACGTGTACCGTGACACAATCAAGGGCCATGAACAAGACGAACTAGCAGATTTCGTCAGAAAGTCTATAGCAACATCAACAGTCAAACCTTTCCCTCAACTTCCTTCAGATTGTTCGCCTCCTTTGCGCCGAGCCTGAGTGTGAGCTCACGAGCCTCAGGTTTCGAATCACATGCAGAAACCGTGGCCCTGAAGTGCATGGCAAGAGAGATGGATTGATGGCCAAAGACCTCACACCCCAAGGACAAGTACTGATGTTAAAAATTTCCCGTAAATCTAAACAGACAAGTTTGAGTTCCTTTTCTTCAATAGATCAAGGTACGGACATGCCTAACTGGCCGACTCGAAGACCATGTACGCATTGATTCCAACATCTGAAGTAACTGCAGCAAGCTCAGCAGGTGAAGTCCGGTTTGTGAACACTTTACCACAGGAGACGGATCTCGCCTAGCAAGCACGTACTCGATGAAACCTCCATCGAAGCTTGCGCCAGGTAAATCAAAGGGTGAGACCATGAAAGATTTTTCTCACAGTGTTATGGAGAGTACGGCATACAAGCTACCTTTTTTGACGGTGACGCTTTCACCAATGCTGAAGGGATTGTCAGGTGGTGGCGCCAAGCTCATCGAATGACACACTTATTCATATACGTGGCCGAAAATTTCATCACCAAGGATACCAGGACATGGGGGACTTCTTTGTCAATAAACTGAGTTTACTACCGATATCAAGCAAATATCAAGTATATCTTTTCTTTTCACGTACTCCCCATGCTCAATTTCTCATATAGGGATGGTTGTTAGATAGAATGACAATACCAACACACCTATTGCATTAGAGGTGAACGGGTGGGTCTGTGAAGCATGCGTGGCAAATAAACCTAGTGGAATGAAATGACGTCGAGAATGATTTAACTGAGTCCGAATCCCGCACCACCGAATGATCCAATAGCCTTATTTGGTAACATTAGTCAGCATCCAGCCCACTGACCGTTAAAAAAATATTCGACCCTATATGCCTCTATATGCTAAATTTTTTTTTTGATCCCCCCCCTTGCATAACACATTTCTTTCTAGCTATTTCTTGGGGAAAAAGTATTGCCCACCAGTAGTAATTGCTGTTGCCATCTCCCATCTTTCCACTAGACTTTGCCTTCACAGCAACCTTTTTTGAATGGAAGGAAATTTGTGCCCTTTCTTGGACGCAGTACAGGCTTTCTGGAACAAAAGGCTATCAATGTGCTCGTATGCCTGGCCCTGTTCTCTTGCTCTTTCTATCTCTGGTAATCCTTTTCAGATGCTGCAATCCATGCAATCCTGTAGCTCATCCTATTGCTCGACAACATGCATGAGAACACTTGTCTAAGCTTCTCTTGGCCGACAGTCGACGTTGTCTATATTAACCTTGAACTATCCAAATCCATTCCCTCGCTCTCTTGAATCTTCAACTCCGAGGACTCTTCCCGGTGGGATATCTCAAATGTTGCTGGTGCAGAGTCTGCGCGGTGGTCAGGTATCTTCCTTCATCCACTCGTTCACAGAAACATGAGAACTCTCAGTGATCTAAATACGTACTTGGTTTCCTGTTTGAAGGTCAGTGCGTTGAGATGGCTTAGATGAGGATATCACAATCTTGGCACTTTGTCCTTTCTGACACTAGTTCCTTCGGCGCTCTCTCAGAAAACCATATTGTTCTTTTATGCTTGGTTCAAGTCCATCCAGAGTGAAAGCAAGGAGATGGCAATGCAGCAATGGATGTACACACGTATTAGGATAGAAGGTGCGATGAGGTCAATGTTCCGTGAAAAGTCAGTGCGCTTCCTTGTGTAGTTTTGAATGATACAGATGTTGACTCTTATACAGATACAGTGTTAGGATATTGAGGCCAATAACACCGTGAGCATGACACACTACGTCACCTCATCACAAATTATCTTCATCACAATTTATCCTTGCTAATTATCACATTCCATTGAACACATTGTTATGACACAAACAATGGACCCAAACAACTTACAATATACTCGGTACAATACTCGAGCACCCTCAGTCGTTTCTAATACATACTGAGGGTGAGTTGTTATTTGACATATAAGCCTTACATACATTATTGATTCTGTACCATTCAGAGTGACACTAATTATGTCTGTATTTTATTAGGTACAGAATCACAGTCGTTTCTAATACAGACTGAGGAGTGACACTAATCGTGTCTGTATTTTATTAGGTTCACATAGTTCAGATTCTAACACGTTATGGGCAACTGCTGTTTCTGAACCCTGGATAAAAATTGACCTACATTCCCTTTGATTGAGCTGGCTATCTGGTTACTCTTGACACAAAAACTTGCAAAATTCTGACTGTCTTTATTCTCTACACTCGAGTATCACACTCCTGTGCTATGCCTACTTCACCATCTGTCAAATCACCATGCCCTCACTTCAGTGCTGATGAAATTGTGGAAATGCGAAAGGTAGATAACTCGGCTAACCCTCTCATCATACTCGTCAGAAAAATATCAAGCACCTGGTCTGGCCACATACTAGATAAGGATGATGGTAAATGGGGCAAATGGTCCTACAACATGAATCTGGAACTTTCAATGGCTCAGTTGTGGGAATATGTCTTTCACCAACCTCCCTCTCTGCACAAGACCTACCAACCACAAGCACACCATGCATGGACAAGCAATATTTGCCTTATGTGTTCATTTGTTAAACGCGCTTTATCCTCAACGGAACAGAAACTCTGTGCTGATGAATGGGATCCTGTTTGACTGTGGGCATATTTGAAGGAGAGGCATGGAGGGGCAGTACCAGTACAACAAGTACGGTTGCTTCAAGAGGCTCTCACGATGAAGTGCACCCCAGCGCAGTCATTGACAAAGACAGCCGATGACATTATTGGAAAGATTGACCGAGCATTTGAGGCAGGTGATGTCACGAAGGAGTTAATCCAATCAATCGTGATATTGTCTTCCCTGTCTGACAAGTCATACGCCCACATTAGATCAATTATTTCCCACGACCTCACCTCTTCACAAAATACGGTCCAACCAAGATTAGACGTTTCCTCAAAGGCGAGCAAACGTTGATTGATGCAGATAGGGCAAGTGTCATCCCAGTGGACACTGCCCCTACAGCCTTCACAGCAAAATCATCGAAATATGAGAAGTTAGTCTGTAATGGGTGTAAATCTTGTGGTCGGACAAACTTCATTGGCCATACTCTCCCGTGGTGCATAAGGAGGAGGGATGGTGGGTAGGACAATTGAGGAGTCATGACAAGCTCGCATAGCCCACTTCGACAAACAACAGAAGTCAAGGGACAAGAGAAAGACAACATGGCTGACGATCACGCCATCTGGAGGGACAGCATTTACTTTGGAAGGAGACTCCGATGCTATTGCTGCTTACGTTGCCTCGCAGGGAGCAAAGGCAATGCCCACGGCCAAACCTGAATTTGCAGGATTGGCATCTGACGAGATCCTGGGCATGGCTACCATTGAGGAAATCAAAACGATGGAATTCAGTACCCTGATTGCGCTTGAGGAGGAACGTAAGACAATTCAATCCAACTGCAATCAGGACAATGAAATGACTTTGTTGAGCTCAATGTTGCCACTGGAATCCTCACCCTTTTACCTTGATTCGGGTGCAACAATCCATATAACGCCAAACTCATCAGACTTCATCTCTCTCACATCAATTCCCAGATGCCTGATCTGAGGAGTAGGAGGATCAACAATCTCTGCTATGGGTATAGGTAGCATTCGCCTTTATACAGATAAAGGAACCTACATCGACATAAACAATGCTCTCTATGTCCCAAAATCTACCGTCCATCTTTTATCCATCAGCAAACTCGCAAAGCATGATGGGATTATCACCACCTTCAATGATATTGGCACCACTTTCTTAAAGAAATCCACTGGCAAAATCATCGCCAGCGGAACACTTACGTCTAAAAGAGATCTCTATGCTTCAAACCTCCACATCAATCATACGTTTGCCATACATGACATATCTAACATCACTACATGGCATAACCGCCTGGGGCACGCAAACTTTGAAGCCATTCTACAGATGGTGCGTGCAGGTATGGTTGAAGGTATGCCCAAAACTTTTCCGTCCAAGCCTCCTGTATGTGACCATTGCATACTTGGTAAACAGGCTAGAATGCCAGTACCAAAAACAAGGGAGGAAGGCAATGGGCACAAGGCTGTGAGGAAACTTGAGAAAGTCTGGGTAGATCTTGCAGGCCAAATGGCAGTTACTTCACGTACAGGAAACCGTTATATTATGAATATCGTCGACGATTACTCCAATAAACCTTGGTCAATCCCTTTAAAAGGAAAGGATGATGCATTTGGAGAACTAAAGGCCTGGATTCTTGCTCATGAAAATGAGAGTGGTGAAACACTTAAAATACTATGCACTGGTTGCGATGGGGAATTGAATGGAGACGCACATAAGGAGTGGTACAAGTCAAAAGGTATCCTACTCGAGATAGGTGCCCCATATACGTCAGCACATATGGGACGTGTTGAACAAATGCATTGAACACTGAATGGAAAGGCTCGGTCAATGCAATTAGCTGCAAAATGTCCCCCATATCTGTGGGATGAATTTTACTTGACAGCGGCTTACCTGCATGGGATGACAAAGACATCCAGTACTAAAGACGTCACACCAAATGAAGTATGGTATGGCAGGAGACCTGACTATGCACACATTAGGGAGATCGGATGCCAAGTATTTGTCTTAATCCTTAACAAGCACAACCCAAAAATCCACGAGAGATCAATCAAATGTGTTCTCATAGGCTACGATACAAACTCTAAAGCCTATCGTTGTTTTGAAAGGTCTACTGGCAAAGTATACAGCTCCTATCACGTCAGATTCATCAAAAGCCATAATCAAGCCTATTCACCCTCCACGGATTCTTTATACCCAGAGTCATATCCACAACCCCCTATGCCCTCCATTGATGCTATTGAGAGAGGTTCAACTCTCAGACCAGGCCCACAGATAGATGACAACAAACCAACACATGTACCTGACCTAAACCAAGAAGAACCTGAACAGATTCCAGTTAAGGAACCAGACCCACTGCAACCTCACCAAAATGTTCCTTTAAATGACTTCCAGCTCAGACGTTCCAACCAAATTTGTATCCCAACTCCAAAAGTGGCTCCAGATGATGAGAGAGAGACCAGAGTCGAGAAAGCGGTAAGAAAGTCAAAGGAATCTGCTGAGAGGGTTAAGGAAGCATGGGTAGAACGTTGCAGGGCATTGGAAGACTTACACCAAGCTACGATGGAACCACAGAATGACAAAGGTGTGGGTACAGAGGGACTCAATCAGCTAATGATGATACTGAATGGGATCGGAGATGTGCCCAACAATGATGACCCAAGGGTGGACCCAGATACACCAAAATTGCTGGAGGAAGCTCAGAAATCTGCTGAATGGTCCAATGGAAAACCTCATACCAGGATGAGATAAATTTGTTGAAAGACATGGGCGTGTGGGAGTTGGTTCCCCATGAGAAGATTCCACCTGGAGAGAAGATCTTCAAGGGACAACCTGTGTTTACAATCAAGAGAGATGAACAAGGAAATATCATGCTGATGACACCCAATTCTGTTGCAGCGTTGGGCGTGTGGTATGTTGATAGGTGAGAGTACTGGTCAGAGTCCCAGTTCCTCAGGGGAAGCGGCAGCAGGAAAATTGATGAAGAGGTGGGAGGAACTTAACAAAGAAATGAAATGCTAGCGCACTCGAGGCACTAGTGACAATGGGTCGGTATACGAGGTTGCTAAACCTCATTGCAAGTGGCCACCCAAGATGGCAACCCGAGGGCAGCAGTACTGTCGGTAGTACTGAGTTGGTAAATACACAATGAAGAATAAAGGACTTGTCACTACTTAAGTCTGCTGACCTAAGTGCGCTAAGCCTTTTGAGCTCTGAAGAGTACTGAGGAGTGAACTTATGGGTGAAGTTTGTTGTTTTCAATGGTAGCTAGTTACAGTTTATATACTAGTCCGAGTTGGTAACAGTATAGTAATCATTCATAAAATTTTCAAACATCAAAGTCACGGCAATCTTGTGGTGCCTGCGAGTCGGCAAGAAAAAGATTTCAAGAAAATTTACCAAGCTTCTATACATATAAAAATGTGGCGTTGATTGGCATCAAAGTCAAAGCTTCCTGCTGGCAGGGAAAATGACCATCAGCCCTGCACAAACTAACTATTTTGATTTTAATTGCGATGTGCCATGGGCGCCTTGGGCGGCTGATGCGTAGTCGGTCGGGCGCTAAGTCTCGTGATGTCACATGGTGTGGCAGGTGACTTGCCGCCTTGTGGTTGCATGCTTCCATGTATGTGTGTGATGCCTAATTGCTGGATATTGGCTGGAAACAACGCGGCAGACAGACCAAGGCTCATCAATGCGATGGAAAACACGACATGTTCTGCAAGAGTACACAATGATACAAGGCTGAGACTATGACAAAACCACCTCACCTACAGCACGCGCAGAATCATGGTGGATCCTCCTTCATATGGCAGCAACAATGGGCTGGGACGCTACCCAAGTGGACGTCAAGATGGCATTCTTAAACGGAATACTACCAGAAGATGAACAAATTTACATGCAACAACCAAGGGGTTTTGAAGAAGATGGAAAGGAGACATGGATATGTAAACTGTTGAGGCCCATTTATGGTATGAAACAGGCAGGACGTATATGGAACAAAACATTAGATGAGGAAATGAAGAGGATGGGATTTTCTCAACTCAAATGTGAGGGATGCTTATACTATTGATGGACTGATATGGGGACAGTAATTGCTGGAGTACATGTGGATGATTTTCTATCAATTGCAAGCACAAAAGGTGCAAATGAACACTTCAAACAACAATTGAAGGAAGTGTGGAAGATATCAGACCTTGGGATACCGCGTCATACTATTGGCATAGCAGTGAAATGGTGTCATGACCCGTCTCCGGAGCACACCACACAACCCCGGGACACCTATTCCAACCCCCATGCTCTTTCCTGGTTTCCCCGCCAGCTGCCCCGCCTTCTCAAGCGCACACTTCCCCCGCCCCAACACTCCTGACCTCCGGCAATCACCACATCAACCCTGTCTGATCCTATGGTGCTGCAATCACCCGCATCAACCCTACCTGATCCTGCGGCGCTGCAATCACCCGCATCACCCACATCACCAAGCAATCATTCCCGGCACTGCAACCCGCCAGCCACCATCAGACGCCATTGATACGAGGGTTCCAATGCACCGCCCGCTGCAAATAAAGGCCCCACGAGTCAGGACTGCCATACAGTCCCAGGACTCTTTGCCAGTACATCCCAGAGCCCTATTCAGTACGTCCATACAGTACTCCGGGACTGATCCAGCTCAGCCCGGGACAAGCTCTGCCTTGTCAAGTATATAAGTTGTAACTAGCCAGCATGTACCTTAGTATTGATATTGACAACCTTGGACTGTGTTTTGCCTGAATGACTGCTTGATTTCCTGACTCGTTCTCTCTATATTTTCACGACTGTCTCCTCAACTCATTCTCGTCTCCCAAATCGTCTTGTCTATTTTCAAATCTGTCTCGTCAACTCCCGGTTATCCTCATCTATCTAACTTCGTCTCATCTACATCTTCCATTCCAATCTTGACTCATTGAATCTTTCCTATCTCCGGTTGCACTTCAACTCAACAGTTTTGCCTCGTCTCCCAGTTTCACTCCTACTCAACAGTTTCGCCTTGTTTCCTGGTTTCACTCCTACTCAACAGTTTCACCTTGTTTCCCGGTTTCACTTCGACTCAACAGTTTTGCCTCGCTTCCCGGTTTCCCTTTGTCTCCACAGTTTTGCCTCATCCCTTCATTTGGTCTCACTCTCCCGGTTTGCGCCCCGGACCACTCCAGTCTCAGTTAATCTCGCATCCTTCCCGTTCTAGCAAATCATCTCATAAATCCACCCTTCGTTCTACCATCACTCTTTCTGAAAATGCCCCTTGCACCCCGGAACTTGTCTAATTCATCCCGGAGCACTCGCACTACGTCCCGGACCAACGTCCACCACCCCAAAAGCCCACTAACATCCCGGAACACCCGGAACACCTCCCTTGCCTCATCCCGGACTCCGTCACTTCATATTAGGTTGTGTGTATCTAGCTACATCTAGTCTGCTACTGTAAGGCCTTGCTTTGGAAGAAGCCCCCGAGGTCAGTGGGACCTGACAAATGGGACAGGGACCAAAGATGAGTCTACCTCTCTCAAACAGTTCTCATCAACCGATTGATCTCTCAATATGGTCAGTCAAGTGCATCACTGTTATCAGTCCCAATGGAACCAGGACTCAAGTTACTACGGGCCAATAGATTGAAATGCACAAATGAAGAACTCGAAAAAGTTGCTAAAATACCCTACCAAAATTTAGTCAGCGAATTATTATGGTTGGCTATTTCAACATGACCTGACATACAATACGCCGTACAGCAGCTCACTCAATACCTTGACTGCTATACCAGTACACATTGGCATGCTGCAATCCGGGTAGTTCGATACCTCAAGGGGACAAGAGATCTACAACTCTGCTTAGGTGGAAGTGCCCAAGTTCGCTTAGGAGGATTTACAGACTCAGATTGGGCAAACTGCCTGGACACTCATTGGAGTGTTGGGGGGTATGCTTGGTCTCTAGGTTCTGGCCGCATATCTTGGTGCATGTGGAAACAGCGGACGGTTGCAGCGTCTTTGTGTGAAGCGGAATATATGGCTGCATTTGAAGCGGCGCAAGAAGGAATTTGGTTGCGGATGGTATTGGAAGACCTGGGCCAACTCACAGGAGGAGCAACCACCATATTGTGTGACAATAATTCAGCCATTAACTTATTGGAAGATCCCCTTCTCCATTCCAGAGTCAAACATGTCGACATCAAGTACCAATTTCTACACGAACGAGTTGCCTCTAACAAAATTAACATGCGCTACGTCAATACAAAAAATAATGTCGCCGATATATTCACAAAAGCTTTGCCAACACCGCAATTCATTTGTTTACGGAAGCTCATGGGCCTCTACTGAGGATCCCATGCGAGGAGGAGTCAGCACACTGCACGGTGAGGAGGAGTGTTAGCATATTGAGGCCAATAACACCGTGCAGTGTGCTGACTCCTCCTCGCGTGGGATCCTCAGTAGAGGCCCATGAGCTTCCGTAAATGATGTGATGATTGGCAATAAAATATACAAGTTTTTACGTGCACATTACCCGGAGCAGGACCAAATCAACCAGGAAAAATGACGTTTAAAGCTATCGGTGTCAAAATCATGAGGCGTTGCGGAATGGTGAGTGCCATGGCCACTTCAGTTTTCCAAATTAGGTATCATCAGTGAATCATGCCATCTTCTGGTCTTCTGGCACAAGGAGTTTCGGTCCCCCGTTCTGGAATCCTCGATGTGTTCTGGAAAGGAAGTGGAATTCAAATTTGCACAAAGGTGTTACTCAAACAAAGAGGCCGCAATATTTTTCAAAGAACATGGATGACACCAATCTAGCATCGAGGAGCATCTGCTCCTTGCAAATCCTATCTTTACAATCTAGTCATGGTCATATCAGACTGGCAGAATGCTTTATCAATCCCGCGTTCTCCTTCACCATGGGCTTGAATTATTGTCGACAAGCATCTGCTCCTTGCACATCTTATCTTTACAAGTTTGCAATGCATGCCGTCTTGACACGATCCCAGTCGAGTTCCAGCACCTCATTTGAAGCAATATTATACTCGACCAACCCCTGCCTTCTTTGACCATCTATCTAATGGCACAGAACAGGGTGTAATGTCGCACTCGAACAACCCCCGCCCACTTATACATCTGATCTACCCTATTTCCCCCTCGCTTTCCTCAGTCGAGGACCATCTGCTCGCTTTCTTTCATCAGTCGAGGAGCATCTGCTCCTTGCAAATCCTATCTTTACAACCTAGCAGCCTGTGTACTTTCACTCTCATTGCCTCCCGACTGAGGTTTCACAATGTCTCACAACACTGACCATCCATCATTGTTGACATTCGGTTGCGAAGTAGTGCTTGATACTATCGCATCCTTTTTACGACTACTTGAGAACATCCAGGTCACGTACTGTAGATGTCTCTTGGGTCTCTTGTTCAACTCTCGCACCTCTCTTTACAGAGACAGGGACTCTCCCCCTCAGATATAGACGAGCAATTCTTGCCACGAAATATCTCCTCTATCTCCTACACCTGCCTGCAAATCATTACGCCTCCTCGGCACCAAAGGAGTCAATAGCATTAGCAAGGGACCAAAAGTCCTCCTGGGTGGGAGATTTGGCCCATGTTCTCGATGGTCTCTCTCTCCCAGGAAGTAATGCAACATCACTCCGGACTCCAGTGCATCTTCAATGGAATGTGTTACTCGATTCAGACGTGGCAGCCAATCTCGAGGACAATACCAGGGCCGCATGTCATACAGGCCTACAAGATGTGGTTAACTCGTCTACAAAGCTGCATCTCATCCATGCACGACAGGCTTCCTCTCAGCCCCCTCCCATCTCTGACTTCCGCACTTATCTCTCAGTCCCAACGCCTGCACATCATAGACCATCGTGCGTCTGATGGCTTCTGACCATCCCCTGGCAGTTGAGGGACTGAGGCATGGCAATCGTAGGAGACCTCACGGAGTACCTCGTGCGGAGCGGCTTTGCCGTTTCTGTAAATGCGCCATCGAAGACGAAGCTCATGCTCTCATCACTTGC